>CAHIKZ030004531.1:795000-830000 GCA_903632075.3 Acanthosepion pharaonis
AGATGACATCAAATTAAATTGGTTCCAGCAGGCTATGAAACAGTGGAATCTGACAAAAACAGAATTCTAATAACACGCGGAAATAATGGCGTGACAGTCGAAATGGTTGGATCGGTAGAATAAATAATATTTGGAAAGGTAATTGTGACATGAAAGAATTTAGTCGGAAGTTAGAAAAACTAATGTTAGACAGACAGACGTGTAGAACTTTTTTCAGCAGTTGACGCGGGGAAGCGAAATCCATATTAGTTAAATATGGATTTCGCTTCTTCAGGTCAATTGTTGATGTATTAACGATTGTCGCTGGAAGAGTCTATCAAGATTTAGATAACAATGGTGAAATTCCGGCTGTCATTTTGGAATTTTCGAGGCCTTTTTAAAGGGTTTGGTATACCGGTCTTTTTCAAAAGGTAAAAATCTCTGAACGAATTTTTGAATTTAATTTAAGCTTTCTTGTCAAATAGCCTAATGAAAAGTTCTCATGAACGGTCACTATCTTTTTGCATTAATTCAGGTGTCCCCATGGGCTCTACCCTTGTACCTATGTTTTTTGCCTATTTTTCATTAATGGCTCTGAACTCTGTATTCAGAACTGTCTTAATTGTAAGCCTGATCGTTTTGATAAGAGTAAATTTTATTTCCTTTAGTAACTGGTGTATACTTATTTCTTTCTGGGTCCCAATCAGAGACCTAACGTCAGAAATGGCTTCATGACATTTTCCACTGATCATTTTTATAAAAACAAAAACAAAACAAAACAAAAAAATTAAACGAAAAAACAAAACAAAAAAATATCCAAAAACAAAGATTACACACATTTTATATAGTTAAAGTTCTTCCTAAAGTGTGAGTTATACTTGTGAGTACAATTTTTTTTGGTATTTCTTTAAGGCATGAACTGCCAGGAATCCATTCAGTGAGTTTATCGGAAACTTTTCAAGAAATTCTGAATGCTCCTAATGAAATGCTTAATCGCCTCAAACTGCATGATCTTCTTTCAGATAGGCAATTTCGCTTCCGCTTCTCTAGGTCAGCTGCTGATGTATTAAGGATTATTGTTGAAAGAGTCTATCAAGACTTAGAATAGTGAAGCTTGGACTATTACTTTGGAATCCTAGAAAACATTCGACAGAGTTTGGCATATGAGGTTTCATCACAAGTTGAAAGGTTATGGCACGAATTTTTTAAAATTTAAATCAAGTTTTCATATCAAATCCCGTAATGAAAGTTCTCTTGAACGGCTATTCTTCTGGGTGTTTTTGTATTAATACAGGTGTCCCCATGGGCTCTGCCACTCGCTTGTGGAAATCTTTTCCAGCACGACGATTTCCAGCCAAGTTTGATTTTCAAAAATTTAAATTCAATGTCAATCTCTGTCCACTGTCTTCCTAATTAATCTTCTATTGTTCTCGTCCCATACTTATGTTCCTGTTTTTTCCTTATTCGGGCCCTCTCACTAACTCAATTGTGTCTTAGTGACTTTACTGCCTTCCATTGGGCAATGTGATAAAAAAAAACGATTACGCAATACCTGTCCTTCTATATAGCTTGAGTGGCTGATTCGTTTCCTACGGCTTATCAACCTGTGCAGGTTATTTGAAGACAAAATATACATACATACATATATATATATATATATATATATATATATATATATATATATATATTAGTTCTGTTTCACAGAACTAATGCTTTTAATTTTATATAATTGAATTTGAATTTTTTTTTCTCATTTTGAAACATGGTAATTCCTGTGTAGCGATGAAACCGTATTTTTAAATCAGTGAATTTATATATAAAAATACCAATAAGAACACCGGATTACATACATATTCATAGAGAAAGCTCTTCGTAATGCGCGAGTTGTAGTAGTGAGTACATTTTTTTTTGGTATTTCTTTAAGGCATGAGCTGTCAGGAATCCATTCAATGAGTCTATCGGAAACTTTTCAAGAAATTCTGAATGCTCCAAATGAAATGCTTAATCACCTCAAACTGTATAGTCTTCTTTCAGACAGGCAATTTCGCTTTCACTTCTCTAGGTCAGCTGTTGATGTATTAACTTATTATTTCTGAAAGAGTCTATCAAGACTTAGATAAGAATGGTGAAGTTTGGGCTATTATTTTGGACATCTCGAAAGTCTTTGACAGGGTCTGACATACCAGTTTTCTTCACAAGTTGAAAGGTTATGGTATTTCTCTACAAATCTTAGAACAGGTTAATTTTTTTTTCTTATCAAATCGTGAAATGAACATTGTCCTGAATGGCGTCTCTTCTAGATCTTTTTGCATTAATGCAGGTATCCCACTACGTTCTTCCTAATTTTTATCATTCTTGATGACTTCAGCTTTCAAATCGGTATCTGTGCTTTTGACACAACGATTTACACCTCTCCTGACAGTTGATCATAAAAGTGACCTGCAATCTATTGTTATCCGGAGCAAGGAATGACTTATTAATTTGAACGCCTCCAAAAGAAAACTTTCTTTTCTATTAATCACCTGAGAGGTCCCTTGACTGATTCCATTAGCATGGCTGATGCTAACCCCCAGGAGAGTGATTGTTACACCTCCTCGAGGTCACATTTTGTCCTGAGATGATAGTGGAAAGATTATAATGAATCAATTGCTAGGTCGGCTGCTAGTAACGTTGTTTCACTGTACCGTGCTAGACAATTTTTTTTTATTTTCAGAATGCATCTTACATATTTATAAGTCTAGTGCCACTGCTATATGTTTAGGGACTATTGGTAAAATCCAAAGAAGAATCTGCAATGTTATCAGTCCTGACCTGGCATTTCGTCTTCAGTCAGTTTCTTATCACAGTGACGTAGCTTCCCTGTGCCTGTTCTATAGATACTTCCATGTTAATTGTTCTGATGAACTTTTCTCTATGGTAGCTAGACTTTATGAATTTAAGCACAGTACTCGGTCAAGATGAATTACGACTTTGTGTTAGCACAAACAACGACGGCTTTGAAACGGTTCTGTCTACCCAATTTCACTCACAAGGCTTGGGTTAATCTGTAGTATGATTTTCAGGCTCCTTTCAAAGAGACTATCAGCTGGGATCACCTTGCTAGGCCAGTAACATCAAGAAACAACGTCTTCCACGAATTGACCATAGTAAGATTTATCCATCGGTCTCATAGCCATAAGGCAACCGGGCTGACCAGGTCCTCATCAAATTTTCAGTTTTATCCAAAATTATTGGTCCCGGCTCGACATCTCGGCTTCACTCACTTTCTCATCGCAGTAACGTAGCTTCCCTGTGTCTTTTCTATAAATACTTTCATGTTAATTGTTCTGATGAAATTTGCTCAATGGCACCTAAATTGAATGAATGTAAGTGCAGCACTAGATTGGTAGTAAGGTATCACCACTTTACATTTGAAGTGGTTAGATGCAACCGTAATTACTTTGCTAACTGTTTCTTTTATCGTACTTCTCGCCTGTGGAACTCTCTCCCGTCGTCTTTCATTCCAGCCAATTTTGACATTAAAAAATTTAAATGTAATGTCAATAGTTATCTACTGTCTTCCTGATTCCACTTCTTTTATTTTTCTCGCTCCTTAATAATGTTTTTCTTTTTGTTATTCTTTCACAATCATTAACCCCTTCTATTTTAGTATATTTATTATAGAAATTAATATGCTCTTAGAATCTTCTCATTTGCTGAATTCTATGAACATATTAATTTCTATAATAAAGCTCTAAAAGATAGTGGCTATAAAAACCCAAAACTAACTTATATAAAAAGAAAAATGGAAAGCATAGAAAAAACAGAAATAGAAAAATAATTTGGTATACACCCCCCTACAACCAAATGGTAAAGAACAAATTAGGACCTTGCATTCCTTGCATTAATAGTTAAGCACTTTCCTAGAGAAAGCAAACTCAGTACTATTTTCTATAAAAATACACTAAAATTAAGTTACAGCTTTACTGAAAACTTAGAAAAAAATATTAAGAAACACTTCAATAAACACTTAGAGCAAAACCAAAAAAAATTCGACAATATAAAAATAAAAACAGATGAAGATAAACAAAACTTATGTAACTGTAGAAACCCTCATAACTGTCCTCTACAAAATAAATGTCGCACGGAATCATTAGTATACCAATGTAATATCTCATCTATTGAGAATCCCGAAAACATAAAATTCTATAAATGTTGCACAAGCCATGAGTTCAAAAAGCGGTTTAATCAACATCAAACTTCATTTAGGATAAATAAATAAAGAAATCAGACATCCCTTTCAAAATATTTCTGGCACTTAAAAGAATCCAAGGAAAACCAAGGAAATTAATAAGAAAAGCTAGAATATGTAGGTCATTAAATGACCCATGTCCTTTGTGCATACATGAGAAACTATATATTACTAACTTTATAAAAATAAAAATTTACTGAATCAAAGAAATGAAATAGCTATTCTTTACCGTCATTGTCAAAAATCTTCATTAAATAACATTTAAAAATAAAATAAAATAATGGGAGCTGGTAATATACATACTTATATTTGATACGAAAAAATAATTTTAAATAATTTAAGTAATTCTATTACATTTACTTGTTTTAAAAAGAAATATAGTCTATTAGTAATTAAGAGTAAAAATATTTTAAAATTGTAGTTAAATAAAACGTATTCTAACCCAAACACCCCTACATAGAATCTTTAAGTATACAAGTATGAAAAAAATCCCGAAAAACCTTTTGCCGTTAATTAAAAAAAAACAACAACAAAAACAGACGACATGCGTTTAACGGATGTCAAAATTCATTGGAAAATACACCCCTACCCTCCCTAAACTTAACCTCTTTTTCGAACGTAACTCATAATTGATACAACAATAGTTAATAAAAATGAACACGCTACAGCCCCTGTCTGAATGATTGGATTTCGTTGTATCCTTGGAAACAGGAAATAACGAATTTATATGTGCGTTTAAAACTCAGTAAATTCAAAAATAAGTTATTCCAAAATTCGCTTGAAGATGAAACATAACTAATGCTTTTAATTTAATTATATAATTAAATTTGAAGTTTTTAGCTTCAGTTTTTGAAACCTGGTTATTACTGTGTAGCGAAAAAGATTTTAAATCAGTTAATATATATATATATATATATATATATATATATATATATATACTCCAAATTATAGATAACCAATAGTATTTACGTATTCACATATTCCTTAAGTAAAGCAGTTCCTGAGTCAAATAAATTCATAAATAATTATATTGGATATACTACAACATGTTTAACAAGAAGACTTACGTTATATCTCTCTGGCCATAGCTCAATTAGGTCTCATATAAATACACATGGAGACGTAACAAACTCTATCCGCAGGATACTCGTTCATAATTCAAATATAATAGTCTCGTCTACATGTACGAAACGACTAAAAATAATGGAGACTTTATTAATAAAAAGAAAAAAAAAAGAAACGCCAACATTCAATATCAACGATGAATAAAATAAATCCTCTTCCCATAACTCTAGACACATACATAAAACAATCCATACATTTTAGAAGTAAAAATAAAATCATCCTTGACAATGACTAAAATTATAGTTGAAAGCACTCGGATAAACAAAACATTTGATCAATTTCTACATAATTTATGCTGAGGAAAGAAGTAAAATTAAATAAAAAACTTAACTGCAGTACCTTGTCAGTCATTTTAATGATAGGCTGGGGCAAAAATTCGGCGCAGACCTCGTGAATACGGCGTCGGGTAGCTGTCTAAAATCTCCAGACGAGATTCTGCCCTTCGACATAGCCTCGTCTGAGTTCCTCTCTGCCTGGAGGGAGAGAAGTTGACAAGCACACCGGGAAGATAGTGAAGATATTCACAAACATCCCCACCCGGTCAGATGTGGCACAAGTCCGAATTTAATGTGGGATGAACCAAGCCCGTAGGCTCGGCCAAAAATTCCCCGTCGAACCCGTATACACGGTGTCGGGTAGTCAACTTTGACCTTAACAAATCTAAATGCAATGTCCATAGTTATCTACTGTGTTCTTGATTCCACTTCTTTTATTTTTCTCGCTCCTTATTAATACTTTTAACCAAATGTTTAACCGTATACACGGCGTCAGGTAGATGCCCTTTGATATAGCCTCGTTTGGGTTCCTCTCTGCTGGAGGCAGTGGGTTTGACCATCACACCGGGAAGTGAATTCCACGGTGAAGATATTAACTAACCTCGCCACGTGGTCAGATGTGGCACAAAGCTGAATTTAATTTGCGGCGAACCGAGACCGTAAGCCCGGGTAAAAAAATTCCCACGGCGTCGGGTAGCTGTCTACAATCCCCAGACGAGACTCTGCACGTCGACATAGCCTCGTCTGGGTTCTCCTCTGCACGAAGGCAGAGAGTTTGACAAGCACACTTGGAAGTGAGTTCCACAGTCAAAGACAACATACAGTGAATATATTCACTAATCGCCCTACGCAGACGGATGTGGCACAAAGCCGAGTTTATAGAGGGATATCCGAGTCCGTAGGCTTGGCCAATAATTCCACTAGACCCCATAACAAAGAGGTCGGGTAGCTGTCTCCTGAGACGGGGACTCTGCCCTTCGACATAGCCTCGTCTCGAGATCCTCTATGCCCGAAGGCAGAGAGTTTGACCAGCATACTTGGAAGTGATTTCCACAGTCAAAGACAATATACAGTATATACCATTGTATTTATAGGAATTCGGACATAATCATTATCGTCCATAGGTACGGTACAACACAGTTTAATTATTCAAGTAAAGCGGTAATGGCAGTAAGGCACGAAAAGTCGGTTACAAGGAGGAAAAGTGAAAGTGAAAGTGAAAGTGAAAAAGAAGACTGAGAATGGAGTAATTAAGCGAAAGACTGGATTCAAGAAAACAGAAGATGCCGATTGACGCTGCCTCTAAATTTTTGAAGATTGTATGGAAAGAAGGAATCGGAAGGGAGTTCCACCGGTTGGAAGTGACAGATAACAAACTGTTGGAGTAGAAATAGCGGCTGCGTTTACGTATTTCAACAGAAAAAGGATCGGACTTATTAGCCAATCTAGTAGCACGCTTAAATCCATGTAATCGGGGACCCAGTAAGAAAAAAAAAATGAAGACACCTGGCCAAGATACCTGGCCAGATCCTTCTTTGGATTTCGTCAAGAATCTCAAGCAGGAGAACCAGACCAGATATGACAACATTATTCAACGCACGGACGAATGGTAGACTTATAAATATGCAGGATAGTTTCTAATGAAATATTTTTTAATCAATTAACTCCAAGCCAAACGATAATGCCAGTGAGACGCAAGGGGATACGGGGAGTGAAAGAGAATGAGAAAAATCTCGAAGGAACCGGAAACCCAATTCTAAACAGGAAGCAAGCGATCACATTGAAAATATTTTTAGAAAAGGCACAAGGAAGCTACACTATGATAACGTCAATAGTAATGTCCATACAGTTCCTGTTACTATACATCTACCGATGAGCTCATCAACCTTCCTCACATTGTCTGCGCCTTACTTGTTTGGTAGTTAGGTATGATACCATAAAAAGTCTTTGCAAAGGTAAGAGTAGAAAAAGATACAAACAAAGATGAGGATACAATAAAGTAACGTGGGAAAAGGACGGAAGGAATACATGACTGAACAAATAGAAAAGAAAGAAAAAGAAAAGTGAAAGTGAAAGTAGAAAGACATAGAAAATGAGGCGATTTTCGCTTCATTTCTATGTCTTTCTACTTTCTACTGAACAAATATAAAAAAAAGAAAAAGAAAAGTGAAAGTGAAAGTAGAAATACATAGAAAATGAAGCGATTTTCGCTTCATTTTCTATGTTTTTCTACTTTTACTTTCACTTTTCCTCCTTGTAACCGACTTCGATGTACTGGGGAGCGATAAAGCAGGAAAGAAATAGTTGAAAGAACAATATGAAGATAAGAAAAAAGATAAGATAGAGAAAGAAAGAAAAAAACCACAGAAAGTATAAAAAAAAGAAAGCCAAACAAAGAAAAAGAAAAGGGAAGCAAAACAATAGAAGGAAAGAGAAAAGAAGGAACTGCAGACGGAAAGAAAAGAAGGAAGATTAAACGATAAAAAGAAAGAAAGAGAAAGAATGAAATCCAGAGAACGAACAAAAACAGAAAAACATAAATAATCATAGAAAAAATAAAACTAAAAATAAAAGAACAAAAAACTAAAAGAAAGAAAAAAGGAGAGAAAGAAAGAAACAAATAAAATGCAAAAGAAAGATGGAGATTAAGAAAAAGAAAGGAAGAAAAAGAGAAAAAAGAAAGAAAGGACAAGAAAAAAACAAGAACAAAAAAGAAAAGAAAGAATCAATAAAGAAAGAAAGGAAACAAAGAATAACAAAATAGAAAATTGACAGAAAGTAGAACAGAAAGAAAGAGAGAACAGAAGAAAAAAAAAGAAAAGTAGAAAGAAAGAAAGTCGAAGGAAAAGAAGGAAAGGACAGCAGAAGAAAGAACAATGAGAACGAAAGAAAGAAAGTGCAAGAGAAAGAAAGAAGGAACGGTAGAAAGAAAGAATAACAGAAAGAAAATAAATATAGTCGAAAGAAAGTAAGAACAGCAGAAAGAAAGGATAGTAGGAAGAGAGTAAGCAAAGCAGAAAGAAATAACTGTGTAAAGGACACTAGAAAGAGAGTAATAACAGCAGAAAGAAAGAAAGTTAAACAGAAAGAATAGTAGAAAGAAAGAATAGTAGAAAGAAAGAACACTCGAAAAAAAGAAAGAAAGGATAGCAGAAAGAAAGTAAGAACAGTAAAAGAAAGGACTATATAAAGAAAGAAAGAACAATAGATAGAAAGTCCAACAGAAAGGACGGTAGAAAGAAAGAACAGAATAAAGTAAGAAGAGCAGAAAGAAAGAATAGTAGAAATATAGAAAGAAAGAATATACGAAAGAAAGGATAGCAGAAGAAAGAACAGTAGAAGGAACAGTAGAAAGAAATAACAGCGAGAACGAAAGAAAGAATCATAGAAAGAAAGAAATTGGTTAAAGTGCTGCTAAAAATAACTCGGGAAGACAAAGAATTAAAAATGAAAAAAAAAAGAGAGATGCGAACTAAATACGGGAAAGAAACAAGTAAAGAAGGGAGAGAGAAATTATGAAGGAAGGTGAAGAAAAGAGAATTGTGAAGGATAATGGCAAAGAAGAAGCCCAAAAATATTACTGAAAATAATATGCAGACGATAAATATGAGAAAGAAGGAAAGCAAGGAAAATGGAAGGCGTAATGGAAATAGAAATATGTTTAGTGAGGGTAAAAAGAAAGAAAGGAAGAAAGAAGGAAATATGTCTAGTCAGTGTAAAAAGAAAGAAAGAAAGAAGGAAGGAAAGAAGGAAATATGTCTAGTCAGTGTAAAAAGAAAGAAAGAAAGAAGGAAATATGTCTAGTCAGTTTAAAAAGAAAGAAAGAAAGAAAGAAGGAAATATGTCTAGTCAGTGTAAAAAGAAAGAAAGAAAGAAGGAAATATGTCTAGTCAGTGTAAAAAGAAAGAAAGAAAGAAAGAAAGAAGGAAATATGTCTAGTCAGTGTAAAAAGAAAGGAAGAAAGAAGAAAAAAAGAAATATGTCTAGTGAGCGTAAAAAGAAAGAAAGAAATAAAGAAAGAAATATGTTTAGTGAGAGTAAAAAGAAAGAAAGAAGGAAAGAAACAAATATGTCTAGTGAGTGTAAAAAGAAAGAAAGAAAGAAAGAAGGAAAAAGGTAATATGTCTTGTGAGTGTAAAAAGAAAGAAAGAAAGACAGAAGGAAAGAAAGAAATATGTTTAGTGGGAGTAAAAAGAAAGAAAGAAAGAAAGAAAGAAGATAAACAAATATGTTTAGTGAGAGTAAAAAGAAAGAAAGAAAGAAGGAAGGAAAAAGGTAATATGTCTAGTGAGTGTAAAAAGAAAGAAAGGCAGAAGGAAAGAAACAAATATGTTTAATGAGAGTAAAAAGAAAGAAAGAAAGAAAGAAGATAAGAAACAAATATGTCTAGTGAGAGTAAAAAGAAAGAAAGAAAGAAAGAAAGAAAGAAGGAAAGAAAAGGGAATGAAAAAAGAAAGAAATGAATATAGAGAGGGCGAGGAGAAAGAAAGACAGTAAAAAAATAAAGAAGTAAACGTTAAAAATTTGTTATTGTTTTCTTTTTTCCTCAGAGAAATAAAGAAAGAAAACATTTGTAAAAAAAAAAAAAAAAAAAAACAACGGAAAGAAATAAATTTTAAATATAAAAAAAAACAGCGCACAGAATGATCAAATAACCACACAAAAATGAAGGAAAAAAAAATGTAATATATAAAAAATTAAATAGAACAAAAACAAGATGGAAGAAGGAATAAGAAAAGAAAAAATAAATAAATAAACCGATACGAGAAGGAAATAATTATGTCGACCAAGAAAATAAAAAGCCAGACGCAATATGCAATAAATAAATAACTAACTCAAAGCGAAAACTTGAAAATGCCATGAAGAAGATTAACAAAAGCAAAGGGAAATAAAAAGAAATCCGAGTAACAAGAACCGAAAATAAGAAGCGGGGTCGGAAAAGAAAGAGCAAGAGAAAGTAGAAAACGAAAGAAGTCTGTTGGTAAACGATAAAAGACGTTGAGGGAAGGGGGGGGAGGAGGAGGGGGAGGAGTCCCCTCCTTTTTGATAACAAAAATAAGAGATTACTGTTATTTTCAGCCTAAATCTCATTTCCTGTGTCTTGCTGGGGTGAACAATACAAGTAGAACCATCCAGGCAAAACAGGTCTCAGGCGATCTATCAGCTTTTTGGTTAAGAAAAGCAATATAGATATAAAACGCCATTGGCTTCGTTATGTTATGGTCTTATTAAGATTAAAAAAAAAAAAACCCCAAAAAAACCTTCCTACCCGACGCATCCCCACCCCCAGCACACAGAGAGAACAAGGCGGGAGGGAATGGTAGATATTCCCCAACTATATTCTTCCCATCAAACAAGTAAAAGAAGCAACAATTTTAAGGATTCTGAATTGTGTTTAATCTGTCATAACTCACATCGGAGGCCGATGTGGTTAGAACAGATGGATTATGATAATAAAAAACAAAAAAAAACAATATTGCTCTAACAATGACATATATTTTTAACCAAAGTGCTTCGGAAATTAGAATAGTCTATGTATATATAAAGTATAAAGGTGGTGGGATGGTTAGAAGCCCGAACAAAGTTCGAATTCAGGTTAAGTTCCATTACGTTCACATCCATCAAACGTCCTGTCACCCAGTGCTTCTCGAACAATCTGATGATTTGAAGCGACCGGTTTCTTTTTTTTAAAGACGAGGCGAGGGAACCTTTACATTCCAGCTAAGGTCCTGTGCAAAACCCCATTTTTTATTTTTAAACTGGAAACATAGGTTATGCCTCTACTCCTTCAGTATCTGTCTATATATCTGAGATGAGGTATTAAGTACACTATTTACATTATACGGGCTATTGTCCTCATCTTTGTCGCCATATTTATTACAACGTTTCGGCCCTTCAGTATCTGTCTATATTTCTGAGATGAGGTATTATGTACACTATTTACATTATTCAGACTATTGTCCTCATCTTTGTCGCCATATTTATTACAACGTTTCGGCCCTTCAGTATCTGTCTATATTTCTGAGATGAGGTATTATGTACACTATTTACATTATTCAGACTATTGTCCTCATGTTTGTCGCCATATTTATTACAACGTTTCGGCCTTTCAGTATCTGTCTCTATTTCTGAGATGAGGTATTATGTACACTATTTACATTATTCAGACTATTGTCCTCATCTTTGTCGCCATATTTATTACAACGTTTCGGCCTTTCAGTATCTGTCTATATTTCTGAGATGAGGTATTATGTACACTATTTACATTATTCAGACTATTGTCCTCATCTTTGTCGCCATATTTATTACAACGTTTCGGCCTTTCAGTATCTGGCTCTATTTCTGAGATGAGGTATTATGTACACTATTTACATTATTCAGACTATTGTCCCTCATCTTTGTCGCCATATTTATTACAACGTTTCGGCCTTTCAGTATCTGTCTATATTTCTGAGATGAGGTATTATGTACACTATTTACATTATTCAGACTATTGTCCTCATCTTTGTCGCCATATTTATTACAACGTTTCAGCCTTTCAGTATCTGTCTCTATTTCTGAGATGAGGTATTATGTACACTATTTACATTATTCAGACTATTGTCCTCATCTTTGTCGCCATATTTATTACAACGTTTCAGCCTTTCAGTATCTGTCTCTATTTCTGAGATGAGGTATTATGTACACTATTTACATTATTCAGACTTTTGTCCTCATCTTTGTCGCCATATTTATTACAACGTTTCGGCCTTTCAGTATCTGTCTCTATTTCTGAGATGGGGCATTATGCACACTATTTACATTATTTGGACTATTGTCCTCATCTTTGTTGCCATATTTATCACAAAGTTTCGGCCTTTCAGTATCTGTCCATATTTCTGAGATGAGGTATTATGTACATTATTTACATTATTCGGACTATTGTCCTCACCTTTGTTGCCATATTTATTACAACGTTTGAGCCTTTTAGTATCTGTCTATATTTCTGAGATGAGGTATTATGTATACTATTTACATTATTCGGACTATTGTCCTCATCTTTGTTGCCATATTCATTACAACGTTTCGGCCCTTCAGTATCTGTCTATATTTCTGAGATGTGGTATTATGTACACTATTTACATTATTCGGACTATTGTCCTCATCTTTGTTGCCATATTTATTTCAACGTTTTGGCCGTTGTACGCTCCGGCCTTCTTCAGGTTGTTGGAATGTCGAACTTAACCCTTTATGTTCCTCACTGGTGTAGACTGTTCTTGTTCCACGTGCCATGTTTAATGGATGTCAGTTATCAGTTATCTCCTGTTAATTCCCCTCTGAAAGTTCTCTAACGCCTTAACCGGGTATTGAACTCACACTCTTTGGGTCCTGTCACTGGATCTAACTAACGCCTTTATCCACTTTGTCATGTGTCCTTGAGGAAATAAAGGGTTCAGTTCGACATTCCAACCACCTGAAGAAGGCCGGAGCGTACAATGGCTGAAGCGTTGTAATAGATATGGCGACAAAGATGAGGACAATAGTCTGAATAATGTAAATAGTGTAACTCTACTCCTGTTAGAAGACCGGGTAGGTCTGTGAACCCGACTTTGGATCTACTCCTCTGCACACACGAAGTCCTGAAAAGAAATATATACTAAAAACTTGGCAGAAATATCTTGTTGGTAATTTTTAATGGAATGTACATCAGAGCGTTGCTTCTCTAACTATGGCAGTAAAAAGCCATTGACTTCGTTATGTTATGGTTTTATTAAGATAAAAAATATACAACCCTCTTCCTACACTCACCTCCCCCCAATACAGAAAAAAAAAACAAGGCGGTGGGGAATGACAGATATTCCTTAATTATGTTCTTCCCATCAAATAAGTACAGAAGCAAAGATTTTAAGGATTCTGAATTGTGTTTATTCTGTCGTAACTCACATCGGAGGCCGACGGAATTAGCACAGATTGAATATGATAATCTCTATCTATAAAAGGCATGATGTGTGTGTGTGTGTGTGTGTGTAACGAATGCACGGCCGCAATTTTCGACGGATTTGCACCAAAATTTACATGCACATGCTCCAAGTTAGTTGAAAGGCCAAGACCGACTTTGTATTTCCCAACTCCCATCGATAGTGGAAATAATCGATTTTTTCATTCTTCTACGGCAGTTTTCATGTAGTTTGCGGACCTTTTCTACTGGACAGAGTAGCTAGCTGGCACGAATAGGCAGGAAGATTCTATTGGCCAGCGTGAGAGCCAACAGTTGACTGACATGAATATTAACTAGCATGCAAAAAAATCGATAGCTGCATTCGTCACAAGTGGGAAAAATTTAAATCTGCATGGCACTTTACCCCAATTGGCTCGTTCGCTTTTTTAAATTCAACGTTGATTCTGATTCCGCAGAACTGGGTTGAGTGTGAAAAAGTATTTGTTGTTAACATTCTTTTTTCATTCGGTTTTTCCAGTTACGAGTCCTTTTTTTAAAGCTGATAGGTTTGTGTTCATTTTGTTTAGTTCTTTTTTCGTAACAGATTTAATTTTTAGTATAGAGCTTCGAAAAAATTCGCAGTGTGAGATAGGCAAGAAGTAAGGCATGTAGCAACATCAGCACGGCAAAGGGCACTCCTTTAAAGGCAAGGAAGGGCAAAAATATTTTAAGTCAAGTGATAGCGATTGCTGTATGAGTTGTACGATTTTTGAATCAAGCACGGGCAACGCCGGACCATGCTGCTAGTAAATAAATAAAGAAACAGTATTGCGCTAACAATGAGCTTTATTTTTTTTTACCAAAGTGCTTCGGAAATTAGAATAGTCTATGCATGTATACAATGTGTGCAAATGGTGTAATGGTTAGAGGCCCTAACCAAGAAATCTGCAAGTCGAAGTTCGAATCCAGGCCGCGTCCGTTACGTTCCCGTCCATCACAAGTCCTGCCACCCTACGCTGATGTTGCTTACCGATAGTTCTTATTTTTTGCAACGAAGTCCGGCGAGCGAACCTTTATAATCTAGTCCTACCCTATTATTGATTTGTTTTAGACATATTCTATTTCAAGATTATTTTGAGATCATCTGTACTAAACATGAGGACATGATGTTGCTCTAGCCGCGGTGCGAGCACCAATCCCTCTTATATACTAATATATTTGTTTGTTTGGGTTTTATGGCATATCAACCACTGTGGGTTATTTAATGCCAAAACCAGTTTAGTTTATATATATATATATATATATATATATATATATATATATATGCCAAATATATGAATTTTAAATGCTTATTTTGTATGGAACATTTTTAGCAAGCTAGAGCTTATTTGCTTGCACACTGCAAACTAATCCTAGGTATTTTTTGTTTAAGTCAAGAATTTCCATTTGATAAGAACAATTTATTTGCAAAATGGTAAAAGGTAGGATATGTTGTTTATCCATCAGTCTACATCTTTGATAAGAGACCAATTCTTTTTTTAGAAAATCCAATATATTTTTTGGTTAGGTTTTTGCAAATAATTTCTTCATGTTATAGAAATTTCTACGGATGTGTATGAGGTTTGTACATTCTATTTGTATATGTTTTACAGTGTATTGTTTTCCACAGGAACATTTAGGAGGAGGTTCTTGTTTTAGTACGAAAGAGTGAGTCAGTCTTGTGTGTCCATATATACTAATATATATATAAGAAAATACACACACACAAATATATATATATATATATATATATATATATATATATATATATATATATATATATATATATATATGACAAAATAAAAACATTTAATTGAAACGAGTTCATTGTGCGTTTCGCCTTTCTAGGCTTCATCAGATGCAAAAACGATACATTTCAGAAAAAGACTATTTGTATTTCTTGTTTTCGAGCCATTCAGAAAATGTGATGAGGATTTGTCTTTAATTCTATTAAAAAGAAGCTGGGAAAATATATTAACAACCTTCGACGTAGACTGAGAAATATCAAGAAAAGATACAGAATAAATATTGACGGCCTTTTTTTTTTTTTTTTTAATCACTCATTTTCTTTCTTTACTGGTGAGAAACGCCAGTTTAGGAAAAAAGTACTATGATGTATTATTTAAGCAGACGCACAAGTATATATTTCTTTCTTTAGTTTTTTGGATTTGATGAAACCTAGAAAGGCGAAACGCGTAATCAAATCTAGTTTCAATGAAATGGTTTCCCATTTGTCAAAATTCTTTAAAACTTTGTCGGGATTCTGAATCCTATTTTATACACATAATGAATAAAATAAAAATTGCATCATTTTTAAAAGAAAAAATTATTGATTTTATATGTCTACGAAAAATGGTCTTTTAGTATTCCAAGGTGTGTCAAACACTATATCATCATGATGGTCTTATCAAAAGTACAGTGTTGTTCGATAAAAGTGACTCACCTCTTTATTTTTTTTACTTAAAATTTTTTTTGCCTATTGTTTTTGGGGTCAAACAAATTTTTAATCTTACTAATATAACGACCCCTTCCCGATCACCTAGTAAAATTTTTACTCACCCTAAGGTATTCTATTGACAATTATAATTTTAGATATAAATGAGATTTAAGGAAAAACTCTGTGTAAAAAAAGTGACTCACTTATTTCCTGCATCTAGTAATCAATAGAAACATAACTGAACAGCTTTAAATAAAGAATAATAGAGGTATAATTTATTTATAATAGGTAATATAGTTTGAAATATTTAATAATCTATGGGTCCTCCTTTATTTTGAATAACCTTTTCAACCCTTTTTGTCATTGACTTGATTAGGTTCTGTCAAATCTCATCTCCAAGCATTGAATTCCATTCGGATATGAAATTCACAATCAAATCCTCTTTGTTGCTCAACTGCTTTCTCGAGAGCCTGTACTTTATAATGCTCCATAAGCATTCTATGGGGTTGAGGTCAGGAGATTGGGGCGGCCATGTCATAACACTCACCTGCTTCTCATCAAAGTATTCCTTCATCAATTTTGATTTGTGACAGGGAGCATTATCCTGCATAAAAATGACCTTGGTGGGGTCGATTTGCACCCTTTCAGCAGAAGGGAGCAGGCATGACTCTAAAATTCTCTTGTACTGCTCGCTCCTGGTTTTTTTTTCAATAGGATTTAAGAAACCAGTTCCATGAAAAGAAAAGCATCCCCAGAACATTATACTGAACGGATGCTTGACAGTACTTATTGCTAAATTCAAAGAGCTTTCAAAGCTTCTTCGGATTTTCTTATCCTTTGAATTTAGCTCAATTTTCGTTTCATCAGAGAAGAGAACATTTATTAAAAAAATCAGGTGAGTCACTTTTATCGAACAGCACTGTATTTCACTGTTTTGCCCTTCGCATTCGTTAGTTGTTTAGCAATGACTTTTAATATGAGTGAATTATTGAAAAATGTAACTTTAATAGATATATAACTAAAATGAAAATGTTACAAAAAAAAAAAAATCAAGTCAGATATCCCGGCAGTCTCGCGTGGCGTGGAATGTGACTACTGGTTCTTTGTTTCCTGGAAACTCTTTTCGTACCGGCAGACGATGGATCGCGTACCAGCACCAGTTTGGTTAGAACTGCTGTAACCCATTTTATGATTAATTCGACCGGAATTCGCTTAAACATTTACGTCCTCAATTCGCTCTCGCAAAAATATCTTTAGGAATAACATGAATCCATCTTTCCCCATGCAGCTCCGAGTTAAAAAACAAAACAAAACATAAACAAGACAGAGTGGGCTGTCTAGCCACAGTTAACCACTAGTCTAGGGAAAGGATCCTTCTCAATTCAATACATATACAGCCATAGAATGGATTATAGAGCACACAATAACTCTGTGGTTTCGACAGTAGTCGATAAGGAAAGGTAGTAATCTTTGTGATGTCAACGAACACCCGTTGCCACTTTTGTAATGCCAACAAATACTCGTTGTCACTTTCGTAATGCTCGTTGTAGTAGAGACTTTGTAATCGCAGATACAACTATAGTAACGCCGTTGGACAATACAAGTCAGACGTCTTACAATAATACTCACACTAATAGTACTTGCTCGATAATACTCGCTCGAACAATAATCCAAGGGTATTTGCACGTAAGGGAATATAAATAATCCAACTAGAATTGGTATTTGATTCTGCGGTTCAGAACTTTTCTTTATGGTACCTAGACTTAAAGAATTCAAGCGGAGTGTTAGATTGGCGGCTAGGTCCCTTCATTTTACTGTTGAGATGGCTGGATGTAACCGTAGTTTTGTGATGTCAGCGAACACTTGTTGCCACTTTTGTAATGCCAACGAATACTCGTTGTCACTTTGGTAATGCTCGTTGTAGTAGAGACTTTGTAATCGCAGATGCGACTATAGTAACGCCGTTGAACAATACTGGTGTCAGACGCCTTCGAATAACACTCGCACTAATAGTACTTGCTCGATAATACTGGTTCGGATAGTAATCCGTATAGGGATCAGTGTAGAGAATAGTATAAAGAATAGCGAATCGTATAGTAATAGAGGATAGACTAGAAATACAGATCAATCTAGACATCAGGCGACTTCCTATATATGCGTTGCCTCTATGGTCACGTGATCCAGTTGATTCAATAATGGGATCGCCCGCGATTGCTCACTGGCGATCTAGGTTCAAACTCCAGTGTCAGCAGCGACACTTTATTTCTATATAAGCCAATTTTTTGTTTGAAAATTTTTCGTTTTTTGCCTCCTCCGTTTCTTTTCGCCCCTGTCTTTTTTTTTTCCTTTTCGTCTGTTTTTCTCGTTCGTCTTTGAACCTTTCCAAACTTTTCCAATCAATCCGAGGGCTCCAATTACAACTGAAAACATTGATGTCTTCATTTGGCACAGTTTTTTTTAGGTTTCCACTTGAAGATCCCTGTATTTTGAAACTTTTTGAAAATCTTTAAAGATACATTAAATTCTGGAGGGCAATCCACACCAATAAGAAAACCCATTCTGTTCTTGTCTTCTTTGAGAACGACGACATGGCCATTAGATTTGATTATTCTGTCTGTGTGTTTATTGTAAAGTCCCATAAATTTGTTTTAGATCCTATCTCCGTAAACGCGATTGAGTGATATTCATATCAGTTTTTTTCTCGAAAAAGTGGCATATTTCCCAGTGCAGATATTGGTCCACTCTATCATGACGATATATATATTCCATTGGCGCTAATACAGTTCAACCTGATACAAGATAGTCAATTGTTTCTGGATATTTATCAAAGACTCTGCATTTGTACATATCCCTTATTATTATTATTATTATTATTATTATTATTATTATTATTTTCTTTGATTTCTGGCGTTTACACATTTCTTTCCGGGTCCCGCCCAGGGACCTAAGGTTAGAAATGGCATCATGACACATAAAGTCCTTCGTAAAGTGTGGGCTGTACTTGTCAGAACAATTTTTTGTATCTCCTTGAGGCATGGACTTCCAGGAATCCCTTCAATTAGTCTACTGCAATCTTTTCCAACCAGTCCTAGGGCTCCAAGGGATTGTTGATGTTCCCATATGGCACATTTTCGAGATTTCTATTTCAAGGTCCTTGTATTTTGACAGCTTTTTGAATATCTTCAAAGATACATTTCAGTCAGCAGGGACTGTCATATCAATAAGTAGGCACTTTTTTTTGTTTGTGGTCTTTAATAACAATGTCTGGGCAGTTGGCTTTGATTGTTCTGTCAGTGTGTATTGTGTAGTCCCATAGAATTGTAACAGGTCCTATCTCCGTAACCGGGTCTGGGTGGTGTTCATACCAGTTTCTTTCAGTTTTATTCCCGTATATATATATATATATATATATATATATCATGTATATAGGCAGCAATCCTTGATTTTTGCATGTTTCATTAAAAACGACAGACAAGTTACTAGGATAAGGCTTTTTATTTAATTTTTTTCTTGTATTCGAACAAGTGTTTTCTTTTTGGGACACAGAGTGTGTAGAATCTGTCCAAATGTTCTATAATTCCGAGCACTTTCGGCTATACTTTTAGCCATCATCAAGGATAAAGACTCCATTCGAAACATACTAGTAGTAAGCATAAACATAATAACCTTATCCGCCTGTAAAAATAGATTCAAAATAATGGAAGCCCTATTAATAATAATAAAAAAGAAAAAAAAAACAACTCTTAATATTAACTACGAACACGGCCACGATATTCTAACCGTGTTCGGAAAATAAAACATCTCTATAACACACTAAAAACATGCACATAACGCGCACATTCAATTAAACTGAAAAAAATAAAATTATCCTTGATGATGGCTAAAAGTATAGCCGAAAGCACTCGGAATTATGGAAAATTTGGACAGTTTCTACACACTCTGTGTCCACACACACACACACACACACACACACACATATATATATATATATATATATATATATATATATATATATATATATATATATATATATATATATATATATATATATATATATATATATTAATTTCAATTAAAAGGTGCAAATATAATTTATAAATTCATGAATATGCAACTGGAATTTATAAACGGGGATCATATCATTCATATACAGGTTCGGGGTTGATGTATCTTATTTATATTGTTTGCGACGATGTATTCTCGCCATTTAAATCATTAACCTCTATATTTGTTTTTTGTATGAGTGATTCATGAATATATGTATATGTACATATATATATATATATATGAAGGTTGATGGTCAGAGAAACAGTAGGATTAAAAAGTGCTCAATATACGTGTGAAGAAATAGAATAAAAATAACATGTAGAGCTTTTAACTTTAAAAATCAGGAGGCCAGTCGAATACGCGACCTTGGTTTTGACCTGACTGTGTCATCGGGCAATTTTTTACCATGCAGCTTTCTTTGTGTTTTCTATTTTATTTTATTTTTTTTTTAATAAAAAAAACGTTATTTTATTAAAAAATACAAAACACAAAGAACGCTACATTATTTTTTTCAAAAATAAATAAACAAATGCAAGACGATCAAAAACATGGCGTTAAGTGTAATAAAAGAAAGGAGGGTATGGAGAAGGAAAAGAAGAAGAAGAAGGGTGAAGAGAAGATGAAAAAAGCAAGCGTATCGTAAATATATAAAGAAAAGGAAGAAGAAGAAAAAAAATTAAAAAAGCAACAAATGTAACCTAAATTTAAGGAAGAGTGGGGAAGAAAGAAAAGCAAATATAACACTGGTGTTTTAAATTTCATTTTTTTTATCCAGCCTCATATTCAATATAATAAAAAAAAAATTGATAGGAAGGCAAGGACTTAAAATTTCGGATTTCTGGTTTAAAAGGTTTTTTGGATCCGGAAATGTCATTATCGCGAATTTCTCATGTTGACATAAATTGCAAAAGCAGTTATAATTGTATGATTTTGCTTTTTTAAAAATTGTCCACCTTACGAACGGATCTCTGTTGTTTTTTTTAAATTCCACATGTGGCTAGCAAATCGTGCGCTTGTTTATTTATTTTTGAAAATAATAATGTAGCATTCTTTGTAGATTTTTCTAAAAATAAAACTCGTTAGGTGGTCAGTTGATAAAAATCGCTCAATGAGACCGTAATGTCGAAACCAAGGTTGCGTATTCAACTGACATCCTGATTTTTAAAGTATATATCTATATCTATCTATCTATCTATCTATCTATCTATCTATATATATATATATATATATATATATATATATATGAAAAAAAATACAGAAAAAAACAAAATTCTGAATATGCATTATTAATGTTAAAATAAAGTCGACGTCGGACGTTTCGGTCTATTTAAGACCATCTTCATGGACATTTTCATTTAAACATAATTAACATTATAACTTATAACAATTTAACACAAAAGACGATGGACATAAGAGCCCAACTAATTCAGACAGATAACTGAAATTTTATACAGATCAGCGTTCTGTTTAAATATGATCACGTAGTCGTCACGTGGGCGATGTTGTTAAGACGTATTCGAAGATGATTTCCAAAAATTAAAAAATATCAAAAAGTCGAATGAAAAATTTTATAAACAATTAAAGAAATCTCTTCCGTTGATGTTGGAATACGTAGTGATCAATTGGTTCTTATATCTTCAACAAGCTTGAAAGTCTTTCCCGTTACAATGCAAATCCAAAAGTGATTTTAAAAACGATGGAACAGTTCTAAAAACAGTTCGATAAGAATTTCATTCTTTACTTGATCAATAGATTCCCTCGTCCAAGCTTGAAATCTTCCACGTTATAAATTAAATTCAGGTTTGTGTATATTGGCATTAAATACGGAACAGAATCAAAGACACCAAAAACAAATATATACATCCTGATTTTTTAAAGTATATATATATATATATATATATATATATATATATATATATATATATATATATATATATATATATATCATAGCCTTCCATATCTATCTACCTATATATCTATCTGCCATAGCCTCGTCATATCTATCTATCATACATAGCTATACAGACATATATGTTTTATATATATATATATATATATATATATATATATATAGAGAGAGAGAGAGAAAGAGTGTGTGTGTGTGAGAGAGAGTGAGAATGTGTGTGCGTGAGAGGGAGAGAGAGAGAGAGAGAGAAAGAGAGAGAAATGGAAAGATTTTGATAAAGTCGAATAGCTTTATCAAAACAAAGCGTCTCCCCCTGTGTGCTAGGTACGAATCTCTTATTGCTCGGATAACATACTGAGTAAGATAGTATCTCATTAGATCCAACAATCAGAATGATATTTTGATACAAGTTCAACTAATTAACCCATGGTGGGGATAAGAGTTGTATTCCTAAATTTCCCAGAGACTATTTACGTATAGGTGATTATAACGAACCCGATTGGAATTGGAACTCGGCTCTCAGGTTACCAATTCCTAGCAGTTAACCATCACACCACAAAAACATCTAAGCATAGAGCATTCCAGAGTTCCCAAGTGTTCACAAATTCTTGCTACTGATCATCTATCTACGGCTGTCTACTCTTTATCTATATATGTATCTATGTTCATATATATATATATATATATATATATTGGTATTAAATATGGAAAATAATCAAAGAAATGAAAAACAAATATATAACTAATATAGTTCACCTTTATTAGTGCTTCATCAGGGATATGAAGAAAAAACAAATCCTGTTTTTTTTTATAGTTGTGTTGTTTGATTTTCATTGGTTAGTCATGTTTCACGTGCATTCGACTTGTTAAACAAGCGTTAGTATAATTTAAGGTGTTCCCAAATCAATATGCAAAAAACTACCAAAAATAAGGTCTACTACTACTGCTACAGGTGCACACACACACACACACACACATAAACGTTTTTATCACAAGTTATCCGCCATCACCTGAAGATGTACAATCGTAGTATTGAAACATGAAAGCTTATGTGTAGCGATGCAAAATGTTTTTATTATAATCTATTATAATAAAATATTATAATAATATTTTGCTCTACTTTGTATTGAGCACTTTTTAAAAAAAAGTAAACGCTACGAACTGTGTATTTTTTTCTCCATCTGCTCTTTCTCTTATTTGTATATATATATATATATATATATATATATAGACTTTGGATATATGATATATATGATATATATATATGAATATATATGGGCTAACGTTTTCCGTAGACATGAATTCGAAAGATTATATTGAATTAATTTTGTAGGTTCACTGCTAAGAAAATTGGTCCACTTTACCGAAAAAGACAATTTTTCTCATCTACGGCTACCATTCATCCATGCATTGCATATTACTATCACGTTTGATCTGGTGCTTCCGCAATATATTTAGAGATTCTTGATAAAATACAAAGAAGAATCTGCAATGTTATTGATCCTGATCTGGCATTTCGGCTTCAGTCACTTTCCGACTGCAATGACGTAGCTTCACTGTTCTCATGTCGATTTTTCTAAGGAGATTTCCTATTTGGTACCTAGAGTTTATGAATTTTAGCGCAATACGCTTTTGGCAAGATACCATCCTTTTAAAGTTGAAACTGCTAGATGCAACCGCAAGTTCTATGCTAATAGTTTCTTCTCTCGTACTTCTCGCTTGTAGAACTCTTATTTCGGCTTTTATACTTTCCAGTCAATTTTGATCTTCAAAATTTAAATGTCAGTCATTATCTTCTGTCTACTTAATTCCTCTTCATTTATTATTCTCGCTCTTTGTTAATGACATCTTGGGTATGACGATAAACTACAACCGGCAGCAAGGCCTCTGATCGGGAGGTTTTGAGGATCTTGGAATCGACTCTTAATTGCCGGGTTCTACGATGGGTAGTAGCACTTGTTAGGGACCCATCTATAGGTAAATAGTTTAACCCTAAATCGGGGTCAAAACACTATGAAAGTGTAAAAATAGGATTTAATATCAGCAATACATTTTTGGAAAAAATTATTACCAGCAGTACATTAAAAATATACCAGAAATGTCATTCTTGACGGAATTAATAACCCATTGAGGTGTTGATATGCCGTAAAACAAACCAAACCAAACTAAACCGCGTCCTGGGTAAGACGATAGACTACATCCACGTCCTGGGTAAAACGATAAACTACGTCCAGCAACAAAGCCGCTGATCAGGAGATTTTGAGGAGCGTAGAACCAACTCTTAAACGCCTGTGTGTCCCCGGTCTACATTGACCCGGGGTTGTAGCACCTGTTAGGGTCCCAGCTATGGGCAAATAGGTAACCTCCAAACTGAGGTCAAAACATTATGAAAGTATAAAAATAATTTTTTATACTAAGAATACCAGCAATACATTTTGAAAAACAAATTACCAGCAATATATTTAAAAGTAATAAAATTACCAACAATAAATTTGACTCTCGATAAAACCCCATTTTATAGAAATACGTCAATGACACCTGATTATTTGCACATACCCATTTTATTCATCCGAACCTCTCTTAAACATATTTTCGGCATTAAATAACCCATAGAGGTGGATATGCCATAAAACAAAATAAACAAGCCTATTTATAGTAAAACTAGCAGTATAACCCGACTTCGACCGGGTATTTCATTACTGGGAATTTTGGCCGTTCAATTGGAGCAGTTTAAGTTTAAAGTCAGCCCACACGAAAATCAATATTAATAACAAGAGTTGGGTGCAACTGAGGCAGATCCACAAATGGTGGGGGGTAAACAATTTGAAGTGGAGGCTGAAACGGGTCGTTTTTGCGTTCTCAAACTTGCAAGAAAGGAACCTCTTACATGGGCCGTCATAATAATGATATACGTTAATTTTTATTTATAATAAAATTTATTTTTTTGTATAATTCTAATAATCTTTTGCGTTAGATTTCAACTTTCTAAATGGATTGTGCGCTGTTTTTTTTTATAGACATTAAATTTTGCCTTTGATTTTTGCGCAAAGTGTAAAAAATCAGTTTTTTCGATTTTTTACCTTCAAGGTTGTAATTTTTTTCCAAAGAATTTGGACTCAAAACCGGCACTGAAGAATTATCTATGAAACAAAAGAAAATTAATCGAAATCGGATGGAAACTGTGGAAAAGCATAAACTACATCCGATCACACACACATACATACATACAAACATTTTGAGAATTATAGATATAGATTACAATCAATACATATTTATAGTATACTAGCAGCATGGCCTGGCGTTGCCCGTGCTTGATTCAAAAATCATACGACTCCTACAGCAATCGCTATCGACTTAAAATATTTTTGCCCTTCCTTGCCTTTAAAGAAGTGCCCTTTGCCGTGCTGATGTTGCTACATGCCTTACTTCTTGCCTATCTCACACTGCGAATTTTTTCTAAGCTGTATACTAAACATTAAATCTATTACGAAAAAAGAACTAAACAAAATGAACACAAAACGATCAGCTTTAAAAAAGGACTCGTAACTGGAAAAACCGAATGAAAAAAGAATGTTAACAACAAATACTTTTTCACACCCAACCTAGTTCTGCGAAATCAGAATCAACGTTGAGTTTAAGCAAGCGAATGAGCCAATTGGAGTAAAGTGCCATGCAGATTTAAATTTTTCCCACTTGTGACGATATTTTTGTATGCTACTTAACATTCGTGTCAGTCAACTGTTGGCTCTAACGCTGGCCAATAGAATCTTCCTGCCTGTTCGTGCCAGCCAGCTACTCTGGCCAGTAGAAAAGGTCCGCAAACTACATGAAAACTGGCGTAGAAGCATGAAAAAATCGATTATTTCCACTATCGATGGAAGTTGGGAAATGCAAAGTCAGTCTTGGCCTTCCCGCTAACTTGGAGCATGTGCATGTAAATTTTGGTGCAAATCCGTCAAAAATTGCGGCCGTGCATTCGTTACACCCCCCACACACATCCTGCCTTTTATACAAAGAGATATTTAATTGAAGCCCTAAAACTGTGTTTAAAGCACTTGGATTTCAGCATTAAATAACTCATAGAGGTGTTGATATGCCGCTAAACTGAATCAACTATCCAGATTATCTACAAATCCTCTTTACAAAAAATATGTCAACGAAACCTGATCTCTTAAAAGCTAATTTCTTACAAGGAATACATTCTATTCAAACGAACCTATTGTAAAAAAAAAACTTATCCCCATTAAATAACCCGTTGAATTTTATATGCCGTAAAACAAAATAAACCAAACCAATCCATGATAATGTTTTCTTTTTCTCGTATTCTCTCACAATCAGTAACACCTTGCGTCTTAATGGCTTTATTGCCTTAATTGGGGTGAAATCATTAAACAAATATATATCTATTGTTAATCGTAGCTTTGTAAAATCTATTTCATGTTAACAATTCCTAGGTTAGCTTTGTAAAGAATAGATGTCTTACTGCCAAACTGATTCGGAGTTCTTTAATGACAAAATGTCGGAAACTGTTTTGGCGGGAACCTAAATAAATACGGATAGTCACACGTGACTGAATCAGACACAGTTGTATGTCTTCCTGAGACATTTATCGTTAGATAAGCGCCTGTCTACTGCAGAGAAGCCAAACGCCTTTTCATTAATAGCTTGGAATGTCTTTAGTAGACTGACTTGAAGCTAAAACTATTAACAACTAAATATTTGAATGTATTTACATTGCTTGTTCGGCACGTTACTAATCATCAAGAGAAAGGAGATAGAATATATGACCTGTTTGGTGAGGGAGGGGTATATGCAACATTTGATATTTTTAAAGGTTTTAGGCAGTTTCGATCAACATTTCTTTTCATGGTTACTGGTTTTTAAACACTCAATCGTCGACGATTTTTCTCGAACGATTATTTCTTTTCAAGAAACGTACCTTAACGTAAACAATGACAACATATTATGAAATGGATTAAGTCCGGCAATTAATTAATATTTTAAAAAATAACGTATAAACAGATAATATATTAAATAATTATCGGAATTAATCCATTTCTTCTCCTCCTCCTCCTCCTCCTCCTCATTCCCCTCCTTCTACTCCTCCTCCTCCTCCTCCATCTTCTTCTTCTTCTTCCAATTTCTATTTCATACAATTTCTATTTCTATATAGATGCTCATTCTTTTCTACTTGGCATTCCACCTCAAAAGAGAATCTAATATGAAATAACATTTTAGTAGACGTTAGACAACAGTTCCACAGCATGACCAAGATATCAAAGAAGAAAAAAACAAAGCCGCGAAAGATTATTCTTCGGCATCATGCGTAGAACATCGGAAAAAAAAATGAACCAATATATGACGCGTTCAACGGAGGTGGGGGGCGTATTCAGCATTTGATAATTTTGCAGCAATACGCTCTTAAAGGTTTTAGGCAGTTTGGATCAACATTTCTTTTCATTGTTAGCCATAAGGATTTGTAAATATATGACTACCTTACACTTAAATAAAATAATAACAATTAATAATATTTATTAAGTATTTATTACAGGAAATATCAAGTTTTACAGAAACATTTTTGACAATTATGTATTTAGTTACATAACAAATAAATAAAAATAATATAAATTTTGATGCTATATTCGATTTTTTGTTATGTATTTTTCATTTTCTCTTTTGTTATTGGCAGCATTTTAGAATACTTTGGCTGGAATGCTAAGTTTCCTAAGTTGAACAAACGAGCTATTTCGTTTACGCCGTGTTACCTCTCTTTTCCATTGTTGTTTTTAGATCGCTTTCTTTTATTCATTTTGATGGGCAACAGCGAAATTCTGAAATTTAGAATGATCTTATTCCATTTTAAAAATAAAGTAGGCAATGAAAAATATTTTAAAATATGCGACCAAAAATAAAATGCTTTTGACAAAAAAAAAACTTAATGATTTCACTATAATTATGTAACAATTGATATTCCGCAGACAAATCTACGGTTTATGTTACCTCATCTCATTGCATAGTTACGAACTGTAAACCTAAATTAAGCTTGAAATATTGTGAAATCAGCTGTAATTTTTTGTAAAATATTTGGATATGATGTAATGAATAATTTGCAGTGAAAAAAAAAACAATTTTCGAACTTTTGTTAAATTCGCTCCTCTTCCACCGAACGCGTCATATAGTCATTAGCAAAAGGGACAGCTCCAGAAATCGGTTAGCAATTGGAGATGTCAAAATGAACGAAATAGAGAAATTTAACTATTTGGGAAGTATTTCAAGAGATAATCTTTTTCAAAATAATGTTCACCCTGTGAATAATGTCAAGCCTCAAAAGCCAGTCGATTGATTAATTCAGTGGCTCCCAACCGATTTTGGGCCATGCCCCACTTTGGTATTTCTAAAATTCTGGTGCCCTCCCGTAATATTTAATTCTTACATATTCAAAATTTTACAGCAATTCGCTTGAAGGAAACTTAAAAGGCCATTAACTTGATCTCTAAAGAAACCTCGAAAGACCATGGCGTCCATGAAAGAGAAAAATTAAAAAAAAACAAACAAAAA
Source organism: Acanthosepion pharaonis (assembly GCA_903632075.3). Classification (NCBI taxonomy): domain Eukaryota; kingdom Metazoa; phylum Mollusca; class Cephalopoda; order Sepiida; family Sepiidae; genus Acanthosepion; species Acanthosepion pharaonis. The sequence continues at coordinate 823,516 of CAHIKZ030004531.1, forward strand.
GACAGTTAAATATATAATAGAGAATTGAAAGGCAGAAATATAAAATATTTGAATGAAATGTTATTCTGTAATATACTTTGATCATGAAATAATAATGCAAAATGAAATTTGAGCTCACTAGAAAACAATTCACTGTTAATAACTCATTCTCGAAGAACCCCCTGCTATAATAAGCGGAAGGGGGCACATTCTACGCATGTCCCTCCAAAATATTACCCTGCCCCACCAGCTTTGGATTAATTGATTCGAATGACTGGAATGCGTTTAAGAATAATTATATTGGTTGGATCAGCTGGGACCGACAAAGTAAAGTGTAAAGTCATCAAAATTGATTGATTGATTCGTTTTTTACGGCTTATCAACCTTTTGCAGGTTATTTAAAGCCAGAAAATATTTTTAAATTGCAAGAATTCTTTTTATAGATAATAACGATTTAGTGATGTAAATTTTACTAATGAACCCATAGTTGTGAAAAATTAATTGATAGGCTCGTTTTTTACGGCTTATCAACCCAATACAGGTTATTTAAAGCCAGAAAATATTTTAGATTGTAAAAATCATTTTTTTGTGGCGAGGGATGATAATAATGCTTTAGTAATACAAATTTTACTAATTAACCCATAAATGGGAGGAAGAAGAGTTGGTTTCATGCCTTTACCAAGGGGATTAGAGCGTAAGTAAATATAACGGAGACAACTGGAATTGAAACCCTGCTCTCCGCGTAACAATTTCTAGCCCTTATCCATTACACCACCTTACAGCTATAACAAAGTGGTCACCCATCTAGGAACCGAGCAGGATTAACGTTGCTTAACTTCGGGAACTGGTATTTGAACGTTATATGGCCGTAAGTGAAGAGCAACTCGAGGTAAAGAGTTACAGATTAAGTTCTCTTGTCTCCTTTCCCACGCTAGCTTAGCCAATCAAAATCGTCTTCTCATATTATAACTTATAGCTGATCCCATGGTCAACCTTAGGAAGTTAGAGCAGAGATACACTTCCTTTAAAAAAATAATAGTTTAGCAGACTATTATTTTTTTTAGCGGAAGTGTATCTCTACTACTACTACTATTTAACACAGGAAGTTCCAGAGCGTCATGGTATTCTTTCAGGTGGCTTTCTTTTAAGTGCTGGACCTGTAACCCTAAAATTTCCTTCTCATAGCAGCATCGATTTTTTTTATATGGGACAGCATTATTTGGACGTAATATGAAATAAGCACGAAAATGAAGACACCATTGCCGAAGTTCACTAGCACGACACAAGTGACAGTTTAACATATCACGTTACATGTTAACATTTAACATGTCACTTTAACAGAGAATTCTAACTTGTCTATTTTATCAATATCGATATGTACGTGTCTGATTTCAGAGTCGAGTCATCACCGTCAAGCAATGTGTTTCTCTTTCGTGTCTGAAACGGCTCCCCTTGCTGGGGAGCCGTTTCAGACACGAAAGAGAACACATTGCCTGCCGGCGATGACTCGACTCTGAAATCTTCCTCCTATCTCCTTTCCCACGTTGGCTCAGCCAATCAAAATCGACTTCTCAAATTATAGCTTATATCTGATCCCATGGTCAACCTTAGGAAGTTACAGCAGAGATACACTGCCTCTAAAAAAAAAATAATAGTCTGCTAGACTACTATTTAACAAAGGAAGTTCGAACGCATCGAGGCATACTTTAAAGCGCTGAACCTGTAGCCCTGAAATTTCCCTACCATAGCAGCATCGACTTTTTTTTTATCCTGGACAGAATTATTCGGACGTAATATGAAATAAGCACGAAAAGTTCTCTGTGCTCCAATTAGATATCGTTCAGTCTTAAAAGAATCTATTCCAAAGGAAAAACTCTGGTGTTCACCGGTCCGAGCAATGAAGGTAATTGATGGTATCTGTCAAAAAACATGGTAAGACACCATTGCCGAAGTTCACTAGCATTATAAAGGTGACAGTTTAACGCAGGCATGAGCAACATTTTCCGATTAAAGGGTCGCATTAAATATACCTCATCATAAAACCGGTCGCATTAATAATAATAATAATAAAGAGTATTTTTTTTCGTTGAAAGTAAAGCGGCCATTTTAATTACAGAAGATCATACTGCCCTAGAAATTAGGGAAAATAACTTTCACTTGAAGAAAATGTTTTTTCACAATTTAAAAATGGAAGATTTCGTATAATATTATTGTTGTGGCCTGTTTAGAGGCCAGAAAGAAAGACACGAAAGACGAAGGTAGGATTGAACAAGTGTATTGAAATAACAGATATATACAAAGCAAGTGTGTTAGTAATAAGCAGATAGAGGTGTACGTCCGAACGGGAGGTAAACACTGCGTCTACGATATATTTAACAGCTCCCCTCCCCCGTTAAAGAGGGCTGTATGTGGCACAAGGCCGAGTTTACCGTGGGTTCTCCGAGCCCGTAGGCTCGGCCAAAAACATTCCCTTAGAATCCGTATAAACGGGTCCAGGGTCTGTCTACCTCCCTGGACGAAACTCTGCTCTTCTGCATAGCTTCGTCCGGGTTCCCCTCTGCCAAAGCAGAGAGTTCGACAGAAGTCGCACACAGTCAGAGGCCGTCGATATTTAACAGTCCCCCCCCCACGAGGGATGTATGTGGCACAAGGCTGAGTTTACCGTGGGTTCTCCGAGCCCGTAGGCTCGGCCAAAGACATTCCCTTAGAATCCGTATAAACGGCTTCAGTGTCTGTCTACCTCCCCGGACGAAACTCTGCTCTTCGGTATAGCTTCGTCCGGGTTCCTCTCTGCCAAAGCAGAGAGTTTGACAGAAGTCGCAGACAGTCAAAGACTGCGTCTACGCTCCCTAACCGACTCTTGCAGTTAGTATTTATGAGAGGAGGAAGAGTTCATTTTACTATAGGAGGGTTTACCTCAACATTTAACACTGATGACATTGTGATTAACACAGAAAATATATTTATTCTCTAGTTTGGTTTGCTTTGATTTGTTTTACAGCATATCAACCTCAATGGGTTATTTAATGCCAACAAATGTTTTTTTTTCTGGTAATATTTACTTTCAAAATAAACTATAGTTGGTAATATTTTTTTCTAGAAATGTATTGCTGGTAATAATTTTTTTCTAGAAATGTATTGCTGGTAATAATTTTTTTCTAGAAATGTATTGCTGGTAATAATATTTACAAATTATTTCTGGTATGTATTAGAAGCTATTTTTACACTTTTATAGTGTTTTGACCCCATGGCTGGGATCCTAACAGATGCTACCACCCCAGGTCAGGGTGGACCTGGGAACACCAGCAATTAAGAAGTGGTTCCACGCTCCTCAAAACCTCCTGATCAGAGTCTTTGCTGCTGGATGTAGTTTATCGTCTTACCCAAGACGTGGATGTAATTTGCCGTCATACCCAGGACGGATTTATTCTCTAGAGAAAAAAAGTTTCTAAAGATAAATATTTTTACACGCATGATCTTCCTTAATGAAAATCGTCAATGGTTTAAAATATTGAAAGTTACATTCAAGGAAAGGTTAAAAAAATTTCAAGAAACATCAAACTTGATTATTATTATGTGAGGGGTTTTGACAAACTATAGCGACAACGCAATAGGCATTAATAAGGAAGGTTACTCGGGCATTTAATAGTTATTTCCCTTTGACACCATCTTTTTCCAACTTTTTGCGTGAAAGAGAATGAGTGTGAACAAGTGAGAATGAAATGAAATGCAATATTTTAATAAATGTTATTTTCTTCATTAAATTAGGTGTGTCATTCAGAAGGTCAAACGGGCAGCATGTGACCCGCGAGCTACATTTTGCCCGTGGCTGGTTTAATATGTGGGACGTAGTTCTGCCGTGTCCTGTGTTTGTAAAAAAAAAACGGCTGGAAGTCACGTTGGTAAGACAATGACTGAAGCAGAGATGCCCGATCAGGACTGATAACATTACAGATCCTTATTTGAATTTTGTTAGGAATCTCGAGATATATAATAGGAGCATCAGACCAATAGCAGCAATATTGCACAGACGAATGGTAGACGTATAAATATACAAGATGGATATTTGTCTATATTTCTGAGATGAGGTATTATGTACATTACTTACATTATTCGGACTATTGTCCTCGTCGTTGTCACCATATTTATCACAACGTTTCGGCCGTTTTACGCTCCGGCCTTCTTCAGGTGGTTGGAATGTCGAACTGAACCCTTTATTTCGCTTACTGGGGCAGACTGTCCTCAACGACACATGGCACAGTGGATAAAGGCGTTGGTTAGATCCAGTGACAAGACCCAAAGAGCGTGAGTTCAATACACGGTTAAGGCAGTGGAGAACTTTCAGAGGGAAAAATTAACAGGAGATAACTGATAGCTGACATCCATCAAACATGGCACGTGGAACTAGAACTGTCTACAATAGTCCGAATAATGTAAATAATGTAAGATGGATATTGTCAAGAAGGTTTGTCTGGCAGTTCAGAGTGAGGCATCTTGATTATTTCATAATGTTTTCAAGAATTCTACCAGTTCTATTTCATTGAAATGTCTTCTTGATTTATTAGACGTAAGCATCAAATATTTTACCTATGTGAGCAACATGAGTACTAATCTCTATCTATAAAGCAGGATGTGTGTGTGTGTGTGTGTGTGTGTGTGTAACGAATGCACAGCCGCAATTTTCGACGGATTTGCAACAAAATTTACATGCACATGCTCCAAGTAAGCGGGAAGGCCAGGACCGACTTTGCATTTCCCAACTCCCATCAATAGTAGAAATAATCGATTTTTTCATGCTTCTATGGCAGTTTTCATGTAGTTTGAGCCCATTTTGTACTGGCCCGAGTGAGAGCCAACAGCTGACTGACACGAATGTTAACTAGCATGCTAGCATGCAAAAAAAAATCGATAGCTTCATTCGTCACAAGTGGGAAAAATTTAAATCTGCATGGCACTTTACCCCAATTGGCTCGTTCGCTTTTTTAAATTCAACGTTGATTCTGATTCCGCAGAACTGGGTTGAGTGTGAAAAAGTATTTGTTGTTAACATTCTTTTTTCATTCGGTTTTTCCAGTTACGAGTCCTTTTTTTAAAGCTGATCGTTTTGTGTTCATTTTGTTTAGTTTTTTTTTCGTAACAGATTTAATTTTTAGTATAGAGCTTCGAAAAAATTCGCAGTGTGAGATAGGCAAGAAGTAAGGCATGTAGCAACATCAGCACGGCAAAGGGGCACTCCTTTAAAGGCAAGGAAGGGCAAAAATATTTTAAGTCAAGTGATAGCGATTGCTGTATGAGTCGTACGATTTTTGAATCAAGCACGGGCAACGCCGGGCCATGCTGCTAGTTATGCCATAAAAATTAAGCAAAGGGTACACTGGTAAAAAAGAACAAAAAAAAAAAAGCAAACTTAAAGCGTTTATTATTGAAAGTTTTATCTTTAACTATATTAAAAAAAAAAAAAAAAAATATGGTGATGAAGGGGTGGGGGTCAAAAATGCAGTAACCCCCCCCCGGCAGGCCAGCTGTTTTTTCTTATTCGGTCGCCTCAAGGAAATGGATTTGCATGACTCCCTTTCTCAGCCGTTACACTGGGCATTTGTGAAATAGACATCAAACTCAGCTGCGCCTACTTCGACTTCCTCTTTCTTCGTCTGTCAATTCTTACGTCCAGCTCTATTGCACGCTGTCCGCCGAATGACTCACGATTAACTCATGCTCCTGGCACCCCGCTTTTTATGCTATTCTAATACGGCCAAAATTTGCATGTGTGCAAATATCGCCTCGTTTTGGACGAGATTGGCGCGCATAAATTGCGTCTTCAATTGCGGCCATATTTCTTTTTGTCATCACTTTGCAAGCAAGACACGTTCGCGCTCGTTTCGAATTCCGAGGTAATGTCTTTCGTCACATTAACCCTTAGAGGCCTGACCACCGCTTTACCGGTGTTAGATAAAAATGACGTAATGCCCAGCCACCGGTTGAACGGTGATAAAGAAAAATAACTTAATGCCCAGCCACCGGTTGAACGGTGGGTAAACACTTGTAACTATTTTTATATCTACCATGAAACATTACATGCCAATTATTTGCGAATTTTGACTCGGGGGCTCAGGCAGAAAGGTTAAAAATATTCAGGAATGCAGAGATCAAATGGTTAAAAATAAAACATTTAAGAACCACTCATGTTGCACATTCTTGTGTGATATTTTTTACTTATTGCCTTTTTTCATGCAAGGATTTTTCAAGCTTATCTATTACTCCAAAATAGACATAAAACAATCAGATAATTCATTTACCTGGGAAAATGCAACATATGATACCATAAAACCTTAACTTTTTGTTAAAAACTTCAACATGATACAAAACTAATATATTAACTCATTGAACCCTGACCATCGCTTTACCGGTGGTAGAGATAATAACCTAATGTCCAGCTCCTGTTGAACAGTTCTAGAGAAAAATGACTTAATACCCATCCACCGGTTGAACGGTGGTCGAGAAATATG
>CAHIKZ030004531.1:842500-862500 GCA_903632075.3 Acanthosepion pharaonis
GACAGACTGACTGAAACTTTAGAAATATTTCTTTTTTGAGGCCGTGTTAAGAAGACCACACATTTTGATAATTAGCGATAAAATACCTGACAAAAACCACGTGTAGAACAAGAGTTGTCATATTGTCCGTTTGCAGCTAGAAAAATGATAACGGCGTTTAAGAGGAAGAAAAGGGAAAGAGAAGAGATCATTTTTTTAGTTAAGCAAGATATTTTTTTTCCCGAAACAAAGCCGCGGATTCGTTCACGCCCGACTAAGACATCATTGGTCAAGCGGAGATCACGTGACGCACGAAGGAGGAGGAGAGATACCCGACTAAGACCTCATTGGTCAAGTGGTGATCACGTGACGCACGAAGGAGGCTGTCGACGCCTCATCCAGAGTATAGGTATGAGAAGCTGCTACGAAGAAGTGGGGAGGGCAGTTCACGCCCCTCTGAAGTATGGTGAGAAAGTGGGAGTGAGGAAAGGTTCCCAAAAATGGAAAAGAGTGGAAAATCCCTAACCAGAAATAAAAGAGGTGGATATGTATTTAGAATTATCGAGGAACCCCCGACGCCGACAGACCCACCCCGGTTTTGGTCGGCGTCAATAAAAGCGAGGTCCCAACAGGCAGAAATCAGTTCGGGCTCCAGCGGAGAGTTGAGTTTCCAGAGTTGAGTTCCAGCAGTTCCAGTGAGTTCAGCTGACCAAGATTCACGCAAATTCCGGACTCCTCTTCAACCCAAGAACAATTATTTTGAAGAGCGATTTAGATCCAGACCACCGAAATAAGTTTTTTTTCGACTTTCGTCCAAAGACACACCGAAACGCCAATTTCTTAGAGAGCAAACAACTTGAAGCGTTAAAAACTGCCTAACGGAAAACGACGTGTCACAATCCACAGAACGGGTCGGGAGATAGATGCAGTCCTATGTATCGAACAACTAGACATAAAGTTTGTTACCTTTTTCTTTGATACTTTGGACTTTGTGAGTTTTCATTTTATTTTCTTTTATCCATAATTGTGTGTTATCACCCCCGTTGAACTCAGCTTGCATTACGGCCCCAACCCCTGTTTGATCTCGTCTGTCTTAGAACAATTCACAACGTGGGTAGACAGACTGGGGATCAGTGCAGTTACCCTGGTAACCAGGCGTTGGAAGCAGGTTGGGAACGGCGAGGCTGGTATCAATCTAACCAGATTCCTACCCGAATCACCAAAGGGTTAGAACGTCACGTTTGGAGCAGAGAGGAGCGAACAGCTGACGCCGCGGCGAAGACGTCACAATTGGTGCTGTTTGGGGACGTCACATCTGACGCCGTGACCGGGACATCAGAGCCTGGGGCAGCTACGTGACGTCACATCTGGCGACGTGGTGGATCAGGATAGAACGACACTGTCGACTCTGCGACCGGGGGACGACGTCACATATGTAAGCAAGGATTTCTCTTTTAAAAGGCCATACTCATTTCGTTTTTTTCTTTTTTTTTAAACAAAAAAGCTTTAAGAGGTCATTTGATAAAAATCCCCTGAGGATACCGTAAGGTTGACACCAAGGTAGTGGTTTCAATTGACCTCCTAATTTCTAAAGGTAAAAGATCTACATGATATTTTTTACTTTTGTTTTTCACACGTGTATTAAGCACTTTTTAATAATCTGTTTCCTGGTCTGATTCAACACTGACATTTAACCTTATATATATATATATATATATATATATATATATATATATATATATATATAAGAAAGGATTTTTATCTGATATTATTTCTTATAAACATTATTTTTACTTTTTTTATTTTATTACATAGTGAAACGAAATAACAACCTTCCTAAATTAAAAGTTTTACTGAACAAATTTCTGCCTTTTAGGAATATTTACGTTGTATTTGTAATAATATAATATTGTTATGCTGGGATATGTCTTTATTGATGCAGCTATTTTTGTTAAAAATGTATTTTAGTGTGGGTAAATAGTTAAAATGCCTATGTATTAAATTTTGGAAAATTCTTCCGATATTCGTTTGAACATTAAAAACAAATGCAACTGCCAAAAAAAAATATGATCTGTCCCTTAAACGGTCACTGTATGACCGATAATATTATATACCAAGCGAACATGCATTCCGCTAACGATGAAACCAAAATAAAGTTTAACTTTATTTTGGTTTCACTGAAAATCCTTGGAAATTTCGTTTTTACCATCATCGAATGACCTTAGGTAATATAAGTTACAAAAACAGCACTGCTGTCTCCAAACATTTCTGACAATTGAAGAATTATGGCATCTCACCATCATTCAAGTGGGATAATATAACTAGTGCTAAAATCTTTTAACGGGAAAGGAAACAAATGTAACTTCTGTCTTGTTGAAAAATTTATAATCTTAAAACACTTAACCCCAGCTTACTAAACAAGAGAAATGAACTGATGGTTATATGTAGGCATAAAAATAAATATCGGCTCAATTACGTCGATCCAGATTACTTTTTTAATTTTTAATATAAATTATAGTTTATTTTTTAGGTAAATTACGGTTTTATATATATATATATATATATATATATATATATATATATATATATATATATAAGTAACAAGTAATCGCTTTTAAATAAAAAATATTATTAATCACTCTAAAATAAAAACTTCTTTATTTTTTCTTACTTATATATGTGCAAATCCCATTTATTTTAAATACCAAATATAATTATTAAATTAAAAAAAACTGTAATCATAATATATATATATATATATATATATATATATATATATATATATATATATATATATATATATAATTGTACGATAACCAGATATTATTTTTAAAAAATTTTATATTAGGATTAAGTCCAATCTATACTCAGCCTCTGAATATTGCGTTGTGTAGGAAACGCCGAGTGGTACTATCGGTGGGTTATAATAAGTATATGTATTAATATATACTTAATAGCTCTGTTGTATTACATCGAGTACTGTTTTATTAACACACGCTCTCTCTATACACACACACATACATACACACACACACACACACACACACACACACACACATATATATATATATATATATATATATATATATATATATATAATAAGAAAGAACAGTAAGATTTACGAAATTTAAAATTTTAAAAATTTTTAAATTTGTTTTGAAACATGGTAATTCCTGTGTAGCGATTGAACTATATTTCTAAAATATAAAATAATTATATATATATATATATATATATATATATATATATATATATATATTGAGAGATATTTTTGAATAATTTAATCATGCTTTCTCTATTTATTTTCGATAGGATCCTTTCATATTCGCTGCTAAGATTTTGGTGTTATTATTGGAAGACGACTGGAAATCACCATCTTAATACATATTATATTTATTTCCGAGTACTTTCGACATAGCACAATGTCATCATCAGGGTATTGCTTGTTACAGGATAAATATTGTAGTGTACATTGTTGTGAAAGAGAAACATTGTGGTGTATATGTGGAGTAAGGAGTGTTGAATCTAGTGTGCCTGCAGTCACCGTTAAAGGAGTGGTAACTAGTCATGTTGTGGAAAGTTTTTACGAAAGGAGTAGTAGAAAAAATAAAGGAAATGACTATTATTACGAATCATGGTATTTCAAACTATCTATTTTTACATATTTCAAAACATTTGTAGTGTATTCATAATTAATTTTATTAAGGATTGCTTTCAATTTTTTGATATGAATAGCTTTGAGAATATTTAGTTCGTGTTTATTCTTTCAGTGAAAAAGTATGGAGGTATTTTTGACAAGGATTTTCCTGAATTGCGAATGTGGACAGGTGCAATGTTGTAAATGTTTAGAGATGTTGGACGTATTATTCAAGTGAAAACTTAGCCGCCGCGACGTTTATGTTGGATACACGACAACAACGTTAAATCTAAATTATTCAACGAGATGTCTCAATGAAAACATGCTGCCGGTATATATATATATATATATATATATATATATATATATTTCAACCATATATATATATATATATATATATATATATAGATATATAAATCAACCACCACCGCAATGTCTAGCCAAAAGAAAAAAAACACAGAATACCTAAGTTGAACGTAAAAGTGCTCAATATACCAAGTAGCGAAAATTAAAAAACCTAAGGAGCCAGAACCTACCTAGGTTTCACCTACTGGATTATCGGAATAATTCAAACTGACGACCATCATTTATTGTGTTTATTGACTAGCAAACAAGATTAATTGTTGAAAATTAGAACTATTAATATCTACTGACTTACGAAGGTTAACGGTTTAAATAAAATATCAAATGAAATTAAATGCATGTTTATAAATATTCAAACTGACGACCATCATTTATTGTGTTTATTGACTAGCAAACAAGATTAATTGTTGAAAATTAGAACTATTAATGTCTACTGACTTACGAAGGTTAACGGTTTAAATAAAATATCAAATGAAATTAAATGCATGTTTATAAATATTCAAACAGACGACCATCATTTATTGTGTTTATTGACTAGCAAACAAGATTAATTGTTGAAAATTAGAACTATTAATGTCTACTGACTTACGAAGGTTAACGGTTTAAATAAAATATCAAATGAAATTAAATGCATGTTTATAAATATTCAAACAGACGACCATCATTTATTGTACAGATTTGTTTGGAAATCGTAAGAGGGTTTTCGGCAATTGTTCTTTTTTTCTGCTGTTCTGGTTGATGACCATTCTCTTCCTGAATGTTGTTTATGAACGTCGTGGACAGTTCTATCTGCTTTAAACTCATCTCTGTCACGAGCAATGGCCTGTTGTGTTGATGGACCTCTGTGAATCTATTTTCGAAATTCTCTTTGCATTTCTTTGATGTTTTTGTCTTTCCGTAGTCTTTTTGTCCCCAAAATTTAATTATTCTCCCGCTATCATTTTGGCGCAATGGATCTAAAAAAAAGTAGTTATATAAAGACAAAAAGTATACAGACGTTTTAGGCGTTTTTTCTTTCTCCCGTCCTGGGTATGACGATAAACTACATCCGCGTCCTGTGTAAGACGATAAACTACGTCCAGCAGCAAGGCCTCTGATGAGGAGGTTTTGAGGAGCGTGGAAACACCTCCTCTTAATTGCTGGTGTTCCCACGTCCACCCTGACCCGGGGTGGTAGCACCTGTTATTGTCCCAGCTATGGGCAAATATTTAACCCCGAAACTGGGTAAAAACACTATAAAAGTGTAAAAATAGGTTTTAATACCAGAAATACTTGGTAAAAAGATTTATTAACAGCAATAAATTTTTGAAGAAAAAGAATATTACCAGCGATACATTTTTGAAGGAAAAAGATTAGTAGAAATAGATTTTTGATAAAACAAAATATTACCAGCAATAAAATTTTGTCTGCATTGCACAACCCATTGAGGTTGATATACCGTCAGACAAAACAAACGAAACATTTTTCTTCCGCATGTAAAAAACGGGAAAAAATTGGTATTACTAAGAATAATAAAGGAAATTGGGAATATATATATATATATATATATATATATATATATATATATATATATATATATATATATATATACACACACACACAAATATATATATATATATATATATATATATCGGCTGAAATCTTGTCCAATAGCGGTAGTTGCATTACGGTTGTTATAAAGATCATTACGTCATTTCTTTGTTATACAAAAACCTTTTGTCTTGCCAAAAAAAACCTCCATTGAATCAAAACAGTTGCTCATTGTAATCGTTTGAAGAAAGTTTGATTTTAAATTTTGGTTTCAGTTAACCGAAATCGGAACAATGAATGTTTTAATTAACGGAAAAGAAAGAGGATACTCAAATGGAACGGTGCGTCGATCGCCATTTCATTTTCCTACGAATTTGTATATTTTATTTGCATATTGTATTTGCATACGAATTCTTGCGTTCTACGTTGTTGTAAATTATCCACTATCAATCGCCTATTACATTTTTTCAAAATAGCATCAATAGTTTCGTCGAACCTATCAGGAAATCACACATCAAAGCGATTAACATAACCTGACTTATTTTCGACGTTTGATTTGGATATTTTCAGCTTGTTGACTTTCTGCAGATTCTTATACCACTGATCATTTAAATGAAAAATCCTGAAGGAACATTTTGGACAACACAAAATAGGCTAAGAATAATGAAAAAAAAACATTGAAACCAAACCTTAATAAAATTCATTGCGAATACTGCACAAATATCTTAAAAAAGTGTATAATAGATAGTTTAAAAATGTCATGGCTGTACTAATAGTTTTTACTACTTATTTCTTAAAAACTCTCCAGAAACATACCTCTACTGAAGCTGTTTCAAGCGATCACGCCCGGAATCAGCGTTCTTCACCCCTCAAGTGAAAAATTTAACTTTCAGATGAACACAACTTTGTCTTCGAAAATAATGAGCATTACAATATTTGTCTTGTAAGAAACAACACCCTGATGATGACATGCTATGTCGAAAGTACTCGAAATAAAAGAAATATTTATCAACACGGCGATTTTCTCACGTCCTTCAATAACAACACCGAAAAGCTTGTTCGTGAATATGAAAGGATCCAATTGAAAATAAGTTGACAAAACTTCTCTAAGTTATATATATATATATATATATATATATATATATATATATATATATAAAGTGTAGTTGGTTTCTGCACAAAGCCTTCACCACTATAATCAAATCATATATGCTGGTGTCTGGGCTGTTGCTCCAAAGAACTTGACCTCATATGTCGAATACGACGGAGTGTCCACTATATATATATATATATATATATATATTTGTCCACTATATATATATATTTTTGTCCACTATATATATATATATATATATATATATATATATATATATATATATGTTTTGTATTCAGCATTATCACTTGATAAAACACCGGGAGTGTTGAAACAAAGTGGCTATTTTGGTAGTGATTTTATAACATGTTTATGTTATAAATTTTTCTAAATAAATAATTATATATATATATATATATATATATTTGCATTGATTGCCACTTTTCTATAAAATTGTATTGTATCAATTTTTTTTAGAAAAATAGCGTCAATAAAATAGTTTTGTCAAACCTATAGGGAAACCACACATCAAAGCGATTAACATAACCTGACTTATTTTCGACGTTTGATTTGGATATTGACTTTCTACAGAATCTTATAACACTGATCATTCTAATGACAAATCCAGAAGGAACATTTTGACCGACGTAAAAAAAGGTAAAAAGGGATTTCTGGGGAGAGAAAATAAACTGTCGTCATATTAAATGCCCAAGATAAACCTGACACAGCAGGTACGTATGTTATATTTTGGTCAGTTGATAGGTTGATTTTGTTTAGTGTATATCAATACCTCTATAGGTTATTTAATGTCGAAATCTAAATGTTTTATGCTTTCAACTATAATATTTTATACTATATACTTTCAACTATAAATAATTTTATACATTCAGTGTAAAGGTATTTTTTTTTTTAAATATATATTTTTTAGATCACCTACGGGAATAAGTCGGCAGCCCGATGTAAGCTGTCATCATGCACCTGCCTGTCAAGTCCAGGTTTACCGATGGTTGATAGTATCAACTGAAGTGTGTGTGCTATGGAGTGGTCACCCATTGACCGCTTCATATGATTCGCAGGCAAAGTTTCATGCTCAAAGACTGTTCTTCTCACGTTCCACTGTCAGGACCGGATCACGAACAACTAAGTTCTCCTCCGCGCAACAATAGAGTGCCTAGTAACCATCATAACTTTAACTGTTGATTGTGTTATATTATGCACTCTCCCCAAGGAAGGTGTATTAGTTGTATTGTGTAGTTATTATTGTTGCAGCATATACCACAGGTACACTCTGAGGGTACTGAACAAATAAAAGTGTGATGCAAGCAGTATTTGCTACAGAGATTATCTAACAGCTCTAATAAACAGACGTACTTGGAAAATGAGACTAACTGTTGTAGAGTAGTTTTCACAGTGGAGGCTTGTATTTCAATAAGTCGTCCTAAATTAGGTTCGACGTACAAAACGTTAAGAACTTGAAATAAGTGTTAATGACGCAGCGATCTAGTTGATGGTTGATACTTCAATGTCCGACATCGACTGACTCACTCAGCACCACTGAGCCCAACTGGCGACCGCTACTACTACTACTACTACTACTACTACTTATTATGTGTGGGAGATCTATTACAATAGAATAGGTATTATGGTATAACACTAACCAACCATTATATATATATATATATATATATATATATATGACAATTTTAAAAAAATGTTGCGATAGGAAATTTCACATATTTGTCATTGTAGACATCATTTTTTGAAGCTATCACTTTGATAGAAATATTAGGTAAAGTTCGATTAGGACAAATTAGAAGCTGATTTAAAATAAATAACCTATAAACTGTTGTTAACTGGGGCAAGGAATGGCTTGTTAATTTTAACGCCTGGCGAATCTTATATGTCTTGTTCTTGTCCTAAGTATTATCGTTCATTACCAACCTTCGTTTGATTATTCTATTCAGTAAACATCCCTAGTAGAGCTGTTTAGTATAATGTGTTTAAGTGGACCGGATACTAAGAATTCTAGAAAAAGGCAAACAAGAACATCACTGGTATAATAATATAATAAGTAAGGCGAATTTTTGCTTGTAGAGAATATTGTTGAAAGATAAGAATCTGTGATTAGTGATTAGTTTGAATATTTTATAATTTTGTGTATGTATAGAGGAAGATTTTCTTATATATATATATATATATATATATATATATATATATATATATATATATATATGTGTGTGTGTGTGTGTGTGTGTGTGTGTAGTGAAAGACATTCGCTTCTAACAGCCAGTACTATACATACATGCATATCTATCAGGTCATCCCATAAGTTCTGTCCGAATTTTAACTTTTTGTTAAAATGAACGAAATTTAAAGAGTATTTTATAATGTCTCTTGGAGCTGAACATTATTTTTATGTTTAGATGAACTTAAACTGATCAAATTTTATTTCAGAGAACAATAAAATTAAATTTTGTTTGATTAAAACCCTGCTAACATGGAAGTACCCAAGAATCATTTGAGGCACTTAATGCTTTATGAGTTCAAGAAAGGAAACTCAGCAGCCGAAGCGGCTAGAAACATTCCCTCAGTTTATGGAGAGGAATGTGTGAATGAAAGAACTTGCAGAAGATGGTTTGCAAAATTCAGAGGTGGAGATTTCACCCTTGAAGATGAAGATCGAACCGGACGTCCAGTTGAGTTTGATGTAAAGCTTCTTGAAGCAACCCTTGAAGAATATCCTGCTTCATCAGTTGAGGAATCGGAAGTGGTTCTCTGTTAAAACCTTATAATTGTTCATCGTCATCTTCAACATTTTGGAAAAGTTCCTAAACTTGGAAAATGAGTGCCTCATGGATTGCCTGAAAACAACCTCAAATCCCGAGTTGACATCTGCTCTTCTCTCCATTCTCGCCAACTTGTTTCACCTTTTTTGGATAGACTTGTGACTGGCGACGAAAAATGGATCTTTTATCAAAATGTTAAGCGTCGTAGACAGTGGCTTGGTAAAGGGGAAGGACCCCAGCCACAGCCGAGAAGGGAACTTCATGGGCAAAAAGTTCTTCTTTCAATCTGGTGAGATCGCCATGTAATAATCCACTTTGAATTCTTACCACCTAATGCAACAATTAATGCTCAAATATACTGTCAGCAATTAGAGCGTTTGAACCAAGCTTTGAGGAAAAAAAGACCTGCTCTAGTGAATCAAAAAGGGGTGATGTTTCATCAGGACAATGTGCGACCCCACACAGCAAGAATCACGTCAGAAAAGATCGAAGAACTTGGTTGGGAGAAAATTCCTCATCCACCTTATTCTCCCGATCTTGCTCCTTCAGACTACCATCTGTTTCGTAGATTACAGAATCATTTGGAAGAAACAGCTTTTGTAACACAGGAAGAGGTTAAAACTGACATTTGTGAGTTCTTCGAATCAAAGCCAAAAGAATTTTACAGTAATGGAATTAGTAAGCTTGTTAATAGATGGAAGGAAGTCATAGATAATCAGAGAAAATACATTGTTGATTGAATCTGTAATTAAATGTAAAATTTGGTCACTAATTTTCTTTATTCATAATTCGGACAGAACTTATGGGATGACCTGATATATAACAATTTTTTAATCAAGCAAGGCAGGAATATCACTAAAACTCGAGAGGTTACAGAGAGTGAAAGTGAGAGAAAAGACTGGCTATAAGAGGGTATTGAGGAAAGGATAAAAGATGAACAGGGTTCAAGGCAGCAGAAGATGGCGGTTGACACTGCATTTAATTTTTTGAAGATCGTATTTATCAGTGAGGCAATTAACAGGCAGGAAGTGCGAGAAAAGAAACTCTTGCAGTAGAAACGGGGGTTACATTTAAGTATGTCGACCGTAAAACGGTGGGACTTAGATAGCAATCTATTAGCACGTTTTAATTCATGTAATCGGGGCAACAGGGAAAAGAGCCCGCCATGGTACTTGGCATGAAAATATTTGTAGAAAAGACAAAAGGAAGCCACATCACGTCAGTGAGAAAGTGACTGAATATATATATATATATATATATATATATATATATACAATACCTACCTAGGTTTCACCTAAACGGATCGTCAGGGAAAGTTTTCCCTGACGATCCGTTTAGGTGAAACCTAGGTAGGTTTGTCTGGCTCACTAGGTGTATCTAGGTCTGCTCTACGGTTGTATTGAGCGCTTTTGTTAGTTAGTTGTTTACTCGTATCGGGGTTTTTTCTTTGGGCTTCAGACCTGCATCTGTGCGATTTTTTGTCGACAGAAGTTCATGTTTGTAGCTCTTTCTTTTTTAAAACCTTTTTTCCCTCGAGATTGATTTGATTAGCAAATCAAAATTCGAGGGTTTTTCAAAACGAGTCTAGTTTATATATATATATATATATATATATATATATATATATATAGCCTTGTGCAAATTAATTGAAACAAAACGAATAATTCCGTTATTATTTCCTTTTTTCGGACTTTTACAGTGAAACATGACTCAGTGCTCATGTTAGTACTCTTCGTATGTCCCTTCCACGAAGTCGTTTCTTACAGATTGGCCACATATTCTTGATTGGATTTAAATTAGGATAGTTTCCGGGCCAATCTATGGCACTTTGATTTGAATCACTGGGAAGGCTTGCTAGTGTCTTTGTGCAGCGTGACTATTGTCGTACGCTTCCATCACAGACAATGGCCATAGAACAACTAATCGACAGTGGAGACAATAGTGTATAGGCGTGATAAAAATCTGATGCAATCACAGAGGACGCAATGTTTTGCAAGGCCAAACAAATTTCATCATACATACAAAAATAGACATTGATTACACCCTGTCACTCCAGTGGGTCTAAAACTGACCGTATGGTGAAAGAAAGGAAACTAAAGCGATTGTTTCAATTAAATTGCACAAGAGTTTATATAATGCTTTTGCAAATACCTTATGAATACATTACAGAAACTATACACGAAAATAGATTCATATTACTGCACACCACTGCAAATGACCTAATCTGAGGAAAAATAGAAATCGATTACACCCTGTCACTCAAGTGGGTCTAAAACTGACCGTATGCTGAAAGAAAGGAAACTAAAGCGGTTGCTTCAATTAATTTACACAGAGGTGTATATGATAAGTCTTTGAAGCATTTACATCAATTTTTTTCATTCTCAGTAAATGTTGGCTCTCGGTATTTTGACGGGGAAAAGATGAAGGTAATAAAATAATTTACTGAAACCTGGACCCTCCATCCTGCGTGCAAAGCTGTTTGACGCAGGAGTGGAGGGGGTCAGTTGATGATCAAGGAAAGAAGGAAAAAAACCAGAAGTGTGTATCTACTACGTTAAATTGTTTTGATAAACGTAATTTTTAACCCATGTCTTCTCGAGCCGATTGAAATCTGAAATGCTTGTGTTGACCACTAAAGAAACCCACTCCTCATCGAAGTCTTGACAACCAAATTGTCATTTTCATGACTTAATTAAATCTTATTTTCATTCCGAATATTATAACGAAATAGTTCTTTCCATGACAGAAAACAAATACTGTTCTCAAAACAATGCTTTACGTTGAAGACTCTGAAGGCATGAAAGGATTCTTTCACGAACTTCGACAACTCACTTCAAATCACAAGAACTATCAAGAACTTTCACATTTCATACCTTCAAGGTAAATATATCCTTTTAAGTGGGTTGGATCTCGCTTAAACCCTTTTATTGTACCTTCTTCTTTGTAATTTGTATTGTTTTGTATACGCTGGCATTTTTCTAGTGATATTTTATGTTATTTGATTGATATTGATTGTAAACTTGATCTTTTTCCTACAACTAATATTGAGCCTTATTTTAGAAAAAAATAAGTTACTTGTTCAGGAATTTTTCTGGGTGCACAAACCAACAAATTTGCGCATCGCTAATATTTAATAAAATTTTTTTATTTATTTTATTTTGATAAAATGGTTTTGGTTTTATATAGCATTGGCTATGTATTGTCACTTTTTATGTTTCGCTTTGTTGTCACTTGATCTCCTTTCTTCGCAGTCTCTTTTAATTGAACCCCTAAAAATACAGTAATAGTTTTCTGTTTTTTTTTCCCAATTTTTTCATACACTTAGAGTATCTTTCTTTCTTTCATTTTTTTTTTTTTCTTTCTTTCCTTTTTCTTTCTTTCTTTTTCTTTCTTTCTTTCTTTCTTTCTCTTTCATTCTTTTTCTTTTTCTCTCTGTTTTCTTTCTTTCTTTCTTTCTTTCTTTCTTTTAGTTTCTTTCTTTCTTTCTTTCTTTTTTCTTTCTTTGTCGCGCTCTTTCTGTCCGTGTATCTTTCTTTTTCTTTCCTTTTCTCTTTCTTTCTTTCTTTCTTTCTTTCTTTTAGTTTCTTTCTTTCTTTCTATCTTTCTTTGTCGCTCTCTTTCTGTCTGTGTATCTTTCTTTTTCTTTCCTTTTCTCTCTTTCTTTCTTTCTTTATTTTAGTTTCTTTCTTTCTTTTTTCTTTCTTTCTTTATCGCTCTCTTTCTGTCTGTGTATCTTTTTCTTTCTTTCTTTCTTTCTTTCTTTCTTTCTTTCTTTCTTTTACTTTCTTTCTTTCTTTCGTTCTTTCTTTATCTTTCTTTCTTTTTAGTATCTTTCAGTCTTTCTTTCTTTCTTTTTTATCGCTCTCTTTCTGTCTGTGTATCTTTCTTTTTCTTTCTTTCTCTCTCTCTTTCATTCTTTTTTTTTTCTCTTTCTTTCTTTTTTTCGTTCTCTCTGTCCTCCTTCTTTCTTTCACATGTACAAATTGCACTGATATTTAATTGATATTTTATTGACAACTATTTATTTTTAGTTATATTAACTGCTAAATATTTTAAAAAAGGAAGACCGACAAAGAAAAAAAGAATTAAAATTAACCTCAGCGTATCTATGCAGCAATTCTAACAATTTTTCTTTATTCTTTTCAGATGTTTTGAAGAGTTTCTCATTGAACGAAATGTTGACAGAATAAATAAAACGTCATCCATCTTTCATCCTATCTTCGAATATATCATATCAATCTTTATATAACATATATGACGATCAGTGATATTATGTATGGACCTGGTCTTGGGTTTATTCTCGAGAAATGGGAGATTATCGCACTCTCAATGTATTTTATTCACTGTGAATCCTATTCCCTCCTAATCAGGCAGGCATTTATTAAGTCGGAATCAAGGTAAAGAGTCTTACGGCGAACCACCATTATTATACAGAATATCTTCTGCAAAGCTCATAAAATGATTTCAGAGTTTTCTCGAGGTTTCGCCGATGTACACCTTTGGGCATTTTGTACAGTCTATTCCGCATATTCCTGCCTCTGTTCTGTGGTTGTTGCTATCAATGATCAGTGATATTATGTATGGACCTGGTATTTGGTTTATTCTCGAGAAATGGGAGATTATCGCACTCTCAATGTATTTTATTCCCTGTGAATCCTATTCCCTCCTAATCAGGCAGGCATTTATTAAATCGAAATCCAGATCAAGGGTATTACGGCGAACAACCAACGCTTTTAAAACGTTATTATACAGCAAATCGTCTGTAAAGGTCATATAGTGATTTTATAGGTTTCTCGAGGTTTCGCCAATGTACACATTTGGGCATTTGGTACAGACTATTCCGCATATTCCTGGCTCTTATGGAGTTGGTACGTAGGCATATATGCCTATATTTGTTATGCTTGTTGCTATTATTATTATCTGTGGAAGAATATATATACCAGAGCTTTTAAATTCTCTACATGCATTATACTCCTGCGATATATATATATATATATATATATATATATATATATATATACATAATATTATTATAATATTTTTATTATAATAAATAATAAAAACATTTTATATCGCTGCACAAAAATTTTCATGTTTCAGTACTAAGATGGTACTTCTTCAGGCGATGGTAGATAACTTGTCATAAAATGGTCTACTTTGTATTGAGCACTTTTTAAAAAAAATAATGTCTACGAACTGTGTATGTTTTTTATCATATGTTATTTCTATCTATCTATCTATCTATCTATCTATCTATCTATATACATTGCGTGCCAAATTATTATCGAGATAACCTTTTTTCTAATATTTCAAAAACTGCCCAATCAATTCACACAGAATTTTCACACACTATTGGCAACACTGACCTGCGCAAGCACTAAAATTTTCGTACTGATCTGCGCAATGTAAACAAACCGGCGCCGTATTTGTTATCAGCACGGTGATTTGAGCGTGCCAAATTATTAGAAAGGTTTAGCAAAATTCACAGAATTGAGCAAACAAAACGTTTATTAATGTTGCACGTGAATGTTTATGATCAAAAGAAGCTAACAAATAAGGTAATCAAACAAATAATAACAAACAAAGACACAGTTTTAAACAAATTAATACAAACAAAGGCACAGTTTTAAACAAATTAATAGGGAATGTGCTTTCCCTGTTTTGAAATTACTTGAAGAAGTCGACGATTCATAGAATTTGTTAATTGTAGGATGTCATCTGCTGTAATGCCGCGAGATATGTCAAGAATTGCTTCCCACAACTCAGCGTTGCTCCTGAATTGTTGTCCGTTGGCGAACAGTCTTCGCTTCATAATGCTCCAAAGGTTTTCGATTGGGTTCAAATCCGAACAATTTGCTGGCCACTTCATTTTTTGAGGTCCATCAAAGCCTAACTGTTTCAAATATTCAGTAGTCTTGTGAGCAGCATGTGAGGGAGCATTATCTTGCATAAAATCAATGGCCCTTCTGAAAGCAACTCTTTGCCTTTTCATCCACGGCTCAAGATGCTCCTTCATAAACGCTATGTATGCATCAGCAGTCATTTTGACGCCATCTGGTACTGTCCATGGGCCCACTAATGTTTTTCCAATAATACCACCCCAGATCATTTTGCCTCCACCGCCTTGTTGGTGTCTCAAACGCTGATGGCAATTCTGTCCGTTCATTACCCAGCCTTTGCACCATCTATCTGGCCCATCAAGTGTTGCTCGAGTTTCGTCTGTGAACAAAAGTCAATCTTCATATTGTCCTCGGCCCATCTCAGTCGATTTTGAATGTGATTTCTCGTCAACGGAGGCTTCGATACAGGCTTGACTGTTGTTGCTATTTCCCTCAGATACTGACACCGAGTACTTTTAGACACAGTAGGATCCTCATGCGACTGAAAAGCTCTTGACCGGTAAGTCAAGGGTACTTCGTGGCCTCTCGTTTAAGCCGTGACATGAGACGACGTGAAATATCCCTCGGCTTGCCTTTATCTGCCCTTTTGCGTACTTGTGTAGGGTCGGCGGTGAACTTTTTCACTGTTTGATGCCACCTCCCTGTCATTTTAGAAATTTCTAGGGTAGATTTACCTTTTGAGAGTTCTGGGGTGATAATTTTCTTTTCAGCATCACTTAAACTGCTTTTACGGCCCATCATTTCACTAAATTCTTAGACTTTTCTAATAATTTGGCACGTTCAAATCACCGTGCTGATAACAAATATGGCGTCAGTTTGTTTACATTGCGCAGATCAGTACAAAAATTTCAGTGATTGCGCAGTCTGCTTTGCCAACATTGTGTGAAAATTTTGTGTGAATTGATTGGACGGTTTTTGAAATATTAGAAAAAAGTTATCTCCATAATAATTTGGCACGCTGTATATATATATATATATATATATATATATATATATATATATATATAGTAATAAAAAATACACAGTATCCCACACCTTACGCACAACTAGAAATTTCAATAACAGCGGCAATTTATGTGCAATTCGTTTGTTTATAGACTTAGACTTATATATATATATATATAAAGGCGTTTCAATTTTTTTATTCTGGAAACGTTTCGTTTAAAGAGAACGTCATGAAAACAACAGAAAAATAAAACAAAATTATTTGATTTCTTTTTCTTTTTTTATATTTAACAGTTAATAAATTAAAAATAGATAGATTTGAATAAAATAAATAACAGTGAAATATCATGCTAATTTTTACATGAGAAAGAAAGGAAGAAAGATAGAAAGAGAGAGAGTAAAGAGGAAAGAATAAAGAGAGAGAGAAAGTAAGAAAGGAAGAAATAAAGAAAAAACAAATGGGAGAAAAAAGAAAGAAAGAAAAAGAGAAAGAGGGAAAGAAAGAAAGAAAGCAAGCAAGAAAGAGAGAAAGAAATGGAGAAAGAAAGAAATGGAGAAAGAAAGAAAAAATATAAGAGAGAGAGAGAGAAAAAAGATAGAAAGAAAGAAAAAGAGAAAGAAAGAAAGAAATGGAGAAAGAAAGAAAAATACAAGAGAGAGAGCGAAAGAGAAAAAAAGAAAGAAAGAGAGAAAGAAAAAGAGAAAAAAGGATAAGAAAGAAGGAAAGAAAGAAAGAAAGAAAGAGAGAAAGAAAGAAATGGAGAAAGAAAGAAAAATACAAGAGAGAGAGAGAGAAAGAAAAAGAAAGAAAGAGAGAAAGAAAAAGAAAAAGAGGGAAAGAAAGAAAGAAAGCAAAAGAGAGAGAAAGTAAGAAATGGAGAAAGAAAGAAAAATACGAGAGAGAGAAAGAAAGAAAGAAAGAAAGAGAGAAAGAAAAAGAGAAAAAGGGAAAGAATGAATGAAAGAAAGAAAGATAGAAAGAAAGAAATGGAGAAAGAAAGAAAAATACAAAAGAGAGAGAGAGAGAAAAGAAAGAAAGAGAGAAAGAAAAAGAGTAAGAAAGAAAGAAAGAGAGAAAGAAATGGAGAAAGAAAGAACAATACAAGAGAGAGAGAGAGAGAGAGAAAGAAATAGAGAAAGAAAAAAGAAAGAACGAGAGAAAGAAAGTAAGAAAGAAAAAGAAAGAGTGAGAGAAAGGAACTGAAAGATTTTGCAAAAATAGGCAAAAACAGAAAATTTTTGATATTTTTGTTGTTCGATTAAAAGAGATTGTGAAAAATGGGGATGAAGACGCATTGTCAAAGATGACGACGGATACTGACCTACATCTTACACACCCACACAAGCATGTATATATATATATATATATATATATATATATATATATATATATATATATATATATATTTGTGTGAGTGTGTTTTTTACGTGAGTGTTTCCTGATATAACTAAAATATATATCTGTTAAATGACAATATGAATAAATACAAGCGGAAAGCTTATCGTAACCGACGCGTTTCGTCCTCTCATTCATCGCGTTAACTTTAAGGATTTTATTTTGCATCAGGTATTTATAAAGAAAAGTAAGAACGTTGTTAGTAATTAAAAAAAAAAAAATTATAGACGCTCATAAATATTCAGCAGGTAAACTGAAAAGTCGAGTTAAATTATGGAGGACGCTAAGTGACATAATTTAATGTCTAATAAACTATAGTGAATTAATGATATTGTTGAAGTTTTTACCTAATCAATATTTAAATTATTTAAATTATTTTAGTTTGGAATTTACTCTGGTGACCTCCACAAAAAACGCGATACATAAGGATTAAAATGAATATTTGAAAATGAAAAATCTTTAGTGAAGCTTTTATTTTAATTTGAATTTCAAACTAATAGATTAATTTAATATTTCCAATAAGCAAAATACTTTGCTGTGTTTCAAAAACTAATTTCACTTCAATGTTTTTTTTTTTTTTGCTAAAATAGCTGATTAACGCCCTTTTTCGTCGTCTTTCATCGGAATGTAATTCTCTTTATTAAAAAAAATCTTCCAAAAATAAAATATACTTTTTTGACATTTTTTTAAAGAATATTAACTGATTTAAAGTATAATTAATCTGATTTGAAACAAATATTGTCTACTTTAAGTATAAAATAGTGCAGAAATGCAATTTTTAACCTGAGAGTAGCTTATTTGAGTGTTAACAGCCTGATGACAGGTTTAATGTTTTACGGAGTCTTTCTCTGTAAAACATAATTTAAGAAGATGACGTAAGCGTTTTCTTTTATATAGTTTTTAAGTACTCAGTGATCTTAAAAATTTAGGAAAATATTATTGAATATTATTGAACTTTAGAAATGTTGTCTTTAAATTTACTACTGCTATCGCTCTTAATTCCTAATAATCTCGTGTATGGTAGCCCGCACGTACAGAAATTGGCACCTTTATATATAAAATATATAAAAAAAATATTGGTGTATGATGGCTTGTGTTAAGCTTTTCCATTTATCAATAGTAAATATAGTTTTCACTTAATATTATCTAAAATAGCTGAAAATTAATACAGAATTTTAAAAAGTTTAAAAGTTTAAAATTTTTCTAATTAAAATTTTAAAAAATTTATAATTAATCTGATTTGAAAAAATTCATTATACATTGAAACACTTTTTTCTTAAGATATAATGTCCCTAATATATCTTATTTATAAAAACAAATAAAAGCCTTTATACTTAATGTGATAATATTGAATTTTTTATTTTACGATTCAGAGCAGATTTTCGGTAAATGATGTTTATGTTTGACAAAAACAAATTGACAATTTAAGTTTTCAACGCAGTTCTGTGTTTAACTAATATAAATATGAATAGGCTGAAACTAATATAAATATGAATAGGCTGAAATTTGAATTTCTCTAATAACTAATATTAATATGAATAGGCTGGAATTTGAATTTCTCTAATAATTAATATAAATATGAATAGGCTGAAACTAATATTAATATGAATAGGCTGAAATTTGAATTTCTCTAATGACTAATATAAATATAAATGGGCTGAAATTTGAATTTCTCTAATAACTAATATAAATATGAATAGGCTGAAACTAATATTAATATGAATAGGCTGAAATTTGAATTTCTCTAATGACTAATATAAATATGAATACGCTGAAACTAATATTAATATAAATAGGCTGAAATTTGAATTTCTCTAATAACTAATATAAATATGAATAGGCTGAAATTTGAATTTCTCGAAACGTCATACAATTAGGTAAATGGGGTAACAGATGTAGATAAAAAGTTTTTTTTTAATAAGATTTTCTAAAAAAATAATTTTGAAAATAATTTAATTCATTTGTGAATAAGTTCTGAAAATTTCATAAAAATTCAACAATTATTTGATTTTTGCAAGAATTTTCAAAACAATGTGTTCTTGACACCAAAAAGACACTAAAAATATCCGTACATTGGTTCATCCGCTGACGCAAGGAAAACAAGAATTTTAACTAAATTTTTGAACGTGCTAGAAACTAAAAAGTTAATAAAATAATAAAAAAGTACTTTGGTCTTTTCTTTTAATAATAACATTTTGAACACAAAACTTTGTTTTTATTAAATTTAGAGTCTTTTTTTATTATGGTATGACCTTTTCTAGAAAACTTTTGGAGGTACCTAAATATATATATTATATATTTTAAATAACTTGAGGTTAATAAATTTAATTTTAATTTTTTAACATTTTTATAGTCATGTATAAAGTAATAA
>CAHIKZ030004531.1:870000-910000 GCA_903632075.3 Acanthosepion pharaonis
AAAATAGAGTAAAATTATTGACGGACATTAGCAAAGATAAAGGTGTCTTTGATACTTGTAAATGCATACTTTGGAGGCACAGTGGATTAATGGTTATCGGCTCGGATTATGGAATGGGAGAGCCGGGTTCGAATTCCAGTACAGTTCAATGCATTCAGTTTCGTGGTAAAAACCTTTGGAAATGTATGGAGACATCTGTTCACCTACCAGCTAGTAGGACAGACTGAGCACGACAGATTTGGTTGAGAAACGGTCTAGGAGAAAGAAAACTCTGAATTCAAATGAGTCAAGGTGTAGTTTTTGCCTCTTCAACTTCTGAGAAGAGGGGCGGGTTAACCTATACATCCCCGGTTCAAAAGGAACCGGGAAACCACTCAGTGTTCTGCCTTGAATGTCACCATGAACTGATGTAATGGAATAACCTGTCATCCCTATCAATGAATACAGGTAGTGACTATCTATAAGTATCTTTAAGTCAACGGACTACAGAGACTTGCTGGAATCTGTTCCAGCAAGACGGTCGAACTCTCTGTCTTCGGGCAGAGAGGTACCCGGACGAGGCTCTGCCGAAGGGCACAGTCTCATTCGGAGAGGTTGACCAACCCGATTCTGTTTTTACAGTTTCTGCGGGCATTTTTTGGCTGAGCCTACGGGCTCGAAAAACCCACGTAAATCTCGGCCTTGTGCCACATCTTTCCCTCGTGGGGGGTGCAAGTAATTATTGACTTGCTGAAATCTGTTCCAGCAAAACTGTCGAACTCCCTGCCTTCTGGCAGAGAGGAACCCGAAATGCAGAGTCTCGTTCGCAGAGATAGACTGGCGCCGAACCTGTTTATACACGTTCGAAAGGGAATATTTTGGGCCGAGTCTACGGGCTCGGAGATCCCACGTTAAACCCGACCTTGTGCCACGTGTAACCCTCGTTGAGGGTGGTAGCTAAATATAATTGCTGCGATCTGTTCCAGCTAAACAGTCGGGGGGAGAGGAACCCGCACGAGGCTCCACCGAAGGGCAGAGTCTCGTTCGGGGAGGTAGACTGCCCCTGAACACGTTTATACGGGTTCGAAAGGCAATATTTTTAACCTGACCTACGGGCTCGGAGAACCCACGTTAAACCTGCCTTGTGCCACATGCAACCCTCATGCGGGTGTAACTAAATATACTTGCTTGGATCTGTTCCAGCTAAACGGTTGAACTGTCTGCCTTCGGGCAGAGAGGAACACGGACGAGGCTCTGCCGAAGGCTAGAGTCTCGTTCAGGGAGGTAGACTGACCCTGAAACCGTTTATACGTGTTCGAAAGGGAATATTTTTAGCCGAGCCAACGGGCTCGGAAGACCCACGTAAAACTCGGCCTTGTGCCACATCTACCCTAGTGGGAGGTGGGGCTAGTAAATACCGACTTGCTGGGATCTGTTACTCAGTTCTTAACTGTTGTCGAACTCCCTGTCTTCGGGGAGAGAGGAACCCGGGCGAGGCTATACCGAAGAGTAGAGTCTCATCCGGAGAGGTAAACTGACCCTGAACCCGTTTATGGCGGGTTTACGGTTTTTTTTGGCCGAGCCTACGGCCTAAGATTGCCCCACATTAAATTCGGCTCTGTGCCGCATCCTACCCCGTGAGGAGTTTGGTAAATATTGACTAGCTGGGATCTGTTGAGTACGACTCCAAATTACGCGTGAACTACCGACCTTTCAATAGCAGCACTCATTATTGGATTGACTTGAGACGACCTTGTTCATAACTGTTATCTTTATTCTTATTGTACTGGTTTTTTACAATAAAGCTTTACTTATTTTATCCATCTTTGTTTTTCAAATATATATTCCTTTTAGCATGGAATATAATATGAACCAATTGTGAGATGGAAGGAGTGGATGCCACAACGGAGCGAAAATGTGCTAATTGAATAAAATTATATATATATATATATATATATATATATATATATATATATATATGTAACAGAAGATGTCTGCATGTGTATGCTATTTATGCACGTACACATTTCCCGACCGACTTTAATGTTTCAAATTTACCAACATCAGGTCAATCTCCAGACCCCATGCCCCGAGTTTGGCAGAAAAATCGATAAAACTAAAGGTGGGTACGATTTTTTGAAAAAACAAGGCAAAGTTACATGTGAACAAAATTGGATGTGGTGATATTCATTGGTGATATTCATTGCACTTAATGCAAGACATCATCTCATGTTACAAGGCTTATGTAGAGTGCTTGATAGTTTTCCTGCGATATTGTCTTCACACAAAAAACTGCAAAAAAATCGGGTTTTTTTTTTCATACTACTTAAAATAAAAACTTGAATAACTAGCTCCTGTTTTTATCCGATTTTCTTCAAGCATGTCGCCAAATATTTGCCATCATGCAAGAAATAATCCTAATTGTAGTCCTGCTCGCTTCTTCGCGTATAAAGAAAAACTGTTAAATAAAACAGTTTTTAGACCATAACTACCTGGTTTTTCATCTCCTGCTTTCCAAAATTGCCATATAAATTTCATATGACACACAAATTATCTTGCGTGAATGTTTGGTTTAGATTATTTCAGTTAAATCGACGAAAACTGCGACAAACTGGGTCCAAATCGACATTTAGCCAACAGTTTCTACATATGATTCCATCCTAAATTGGCATTTGAACGACCTTTGATGCAAAAATACAAAGATTGTTTGATAAAAATTATTGAAGTGTTAAGAGGTAAAAATTCCTGAAGAACCTTTTATTAATCCCAGTTTTACAGTAAACGCTCGAAAAAATGGGGGCGTTCATTTGTTTGCATTTGCATTTGAATCAAGTTCTGACATTTCATCCCTGTTTTTCTTTGATTATTAGATTTGTGAACAATGTCATGCTATTTAAAAGTTATTATGGCCATAGGAAATTTACTGAATATCTAAAGCACTGAAACAATTTAACCACGAGCAGCAGCCACACAAGAAGGTTTTATTGATGGAAATCCTTTATTAAGAACAATCAAACACTTGCGAAGAACACAACGAAAATAGATGAGAAGGAGTAGCTTAGTATACCAACGAATGATGCATGCCAGTGAGAATGCAGGCAGACATTTTTAGATAGGGCGTGCGGGCATACGGGGGGTGCGGTTATACAATTGCAGCCATGTGTACACCCGGGCAAAGCCGAGTACATAGGCATATATATATATATATATTTTCTATTACACTTAACACCGTGAGATTGATCGTCTTGCATTTATTTAATTTTGAAAGTAATAATGTAGCGTTCTTTGTGTTTTGTTTTGTTTAATAAAAAAACGTTAGGTGGTCAGTTGATAAAAAAAAATCGCTCGACGACACCGTAAGGTCGAAAATAAGGTCGCGTATTCGAATGCTCTCCTGATTTTTAAAGTTAAAAGCTCTACATGTTTATTTTAACTTTAATTTTTCACACGTGTATTGAGCACTTTTTAATACTACTGTCTGTTGGTCAGCTTCAACTCTGACCATTAACCTTATATATATATATATATATATATATATATATATATATATATATATGACTATATATAATTTAAATAAAAACAGACCACTTTAAGGTTCCATGTAATAAATTATTTCACCACAGCCCTTTTAAAAGGACTGCGGATCATCAGACTTTACTTCCATACAAAAAATGAAAAGAAAATTTACACATTTTTGACGGGCCATATTAAACATATGTAAATTAACGAAGTGAGGTGGGGAGAGAAGACATGAGTGAGTTAGCAGATATTGGCACATTTAAACGGTTAACTCTGGATTTACATTGAGCTCACTGGATTTTATCCTCCTTAGGTTTACCCGTACGGATTACCTAGTTTTTCATAAACTAAATATGACTATATATATATATATATATATATATATATATATATATATATATATATATATATATATATAAAGACTATTTGATACCTAACGTAGAGCATATTTTTTTTAAGATTTTTTTTCGAATGCTCATTGTTTAATATAAAAATGAGAGGTCTCTATCAAATACGGATTAGCCACTGTAATGAGGTTTGAAGTAACAAAAATGGCGGGTTAAATATAAAACCATTCATTTTTACCCCCACACACACACATATAGACATATATATATATATATATATATATATATATATATATATATATATATATATATCAATAAGAACACCGGAATATATATTTTACTGTTTATTTTTTTTCGTTTTATATATATACATACATACACACACACACACATATATATATATATATATATATATATATATATATATATATATATATATATATATATATATATATATATATGCGTGTGTGTGTGTAAATTATGACCTATACCTGGTGTAAATGGAGTAATAGCATGCGATAATTGTCCATCCCACAAAATGTTTAATATTTAAAAAAAAAACACTAAACTAACGTAGTTTCTTTTTCCGGGTTTTCAGATAAGACGTTTAGCCATCTTGACACCATTTTTACCCTTTGATTTATAAGAAATAGAACAGGTTAAAATCTTTTTGTGTCAGACCACTCTCTTCCCAACTGAACAATAGTGAGAGGAAAAAATCATTCAGGTCTTCAACAATCGTACCAACATTCATACTCTGGCTTTCATCTTCAAAGAACCATCAAGAGAACGGTGAATAAGTTTTAAAAAAGAGGGAGAGGAAAACTGGATCCGGATTTCACAACAGGAAGAGGGATTTTCATTTTAACTTGAAGCTAAATACATTCTTATTGTTCAAAGTAAAGCTCTGAAATTTGTAAATACCTAGAGACATTTGTTTATTATTTTTCCTTTTCCTTTTCCTCAATAAGCGTAGACAAGTTAGCCTATCGTCCGATTCTTACTCTTCATGTAATTTTGAACGGAAGTAGTTGTTTGTCCATTGCTTCCGGTTTAGGATTGGGTTTCCGGTTCCTTCTAAAACCTACTTCAACTATAATTCTAACGTCTCCGTCTGAATTCGGGAATTTTATTTACTAATTATTTATTTTTCTATTCCATTTTATTTTTTATTTTGTCTTCTCCTCAATAGGAATAGACAGTTTCAACTATCATCCGGTTAACACACCTACCCAGTATTTTGAACAGGAGTAGAGGTTTTTCCCTTGTTTCCTGTTTAGGATTGGGTTTCCGGTTCCTTCTAAAGTCTTCATATTCTCTTTTACTCCCAGCAACTTGCTTGGGTTGAAGTAATTAGTATATACAATGCGTAGCGGTTCGTTTCCGAGGAAACTCCTATGCTATCCCTATTGCAGAATCCGCTCAGGCAAATATTTGTGTTTCATCCACACCAAAAGTGGAAACCTAGGATTTATACTCTAATTATACTGAGCGAGTCATAATTACACTTTCTTGTAGAGAGCGCATAATTAGACACGTGCACTGGTGAGTACACTCACAGCCTCGGTCATAATGACTTATGACTTCTATGCCATTCTCTCCTTGATTAGAATTTATTGTTTAAAAGAAAAAACAAAAAAAAATATGTGTATGCATGTATATGTATACATACATACTACAGTTAAAAGGTTTCAGGCTATCTTTTGTAATTTTTCGAAATTGGACCCAAATGAAGTTGATTTGCGTTTTAAATAAGAGAAAATTATTATACATAGTTAAAAAAAAATGAGACAAAAATTTTTATTAGAAATTTTATTATGACAAAAAGAAAAAAGATATATTTTTTTCAAGCATTTCATCTCAAGCAAGGCGGAAGTGTCTCTAGCACGGAAAGGGTTACAGAGGATTGAGAGCAAGAGTAAAGATTGTTGTTTGAAGAAAGAATATAGAGAAGGACGTAGATCAGGATCAGGGCATCAGAAGATATCGATTGACATTACATTTGAATATTTGAATATTATAGCTATCAGGGAAGCAAGTCAGAAAAAGAGAGTTCCACTGTCAGGAAAGGTAAGAGAAGAAGCTGTTGAAATAGAAGAGACGTCTGCATTTAATCGTTTAGACAGTGAAAGGGTGGGACCGAGATGCCAACCTAGTAGCACGCTTAATTTCATGCAATTGGGACACCAGTGAAAGTAGATCATCAGAGCAGTTTCCCTGAAAATACTTGTAGAAAAGACAGAGGGAAGCCACGGCACGTCTGTGAGAAAGTAAATGTAGACGATATGCCACATCAGGACCTATCACATTGCATATCCGTCTCTGGATTTTGTCTAGGACCTCGAGATGAACAGTGGGTGCACCAGACTATATTTAGTTCGCGTGAAAATATCCCCCTTTAGCCTTGTTTACTGCAGCACAAATTTTTGGCATTCATTGCAAAACTTTCTCGAAGTATAAGTTTGATAATTTATTCCATTCTTTTTTCAATGATTCTAAGAGATCTTATTTTATTTTTTTGTTCAATAATCTTTCGAATTTATTCCATTCTTATTCTAGCTATTAATAGGTCCAAAAGAGAAGAAATCGAGCAAAACAACACACAAACGAATTTCTGTCAAGGAAAATAACTGAAATTTATATGAAAACAACCAAGATGTGTTTCCCACACACTGCGATATTGCGATATTAAAAGAATGCAAATTGGGTGTATTCAGAGGCTTTTCATTGTCAACGATGATAAAACAGCTTTGAATATATCATTGTATTTAAGCCTTTGTTATCTTGGTCAGACAAAAGACATTATCCAGCAATATACTCAGTACTGTTGTGTCATTGGTGACAATGTGGAAGCTGTGAATGGACCCAGAGTGAGGTCTTTTAATGGTATATTTTTCACATCGTTTAAATTTCGTACATATGCCATAAGTTATTCTAAATCGCAAAGAAGTCATGGCAATTCACAGATAATAAAGAAAAGGTATCTGTTGAGAAGGCAACGGGAAACCACTCCACTGTCTTTCCCAAGAAGTCATGGCAATTCACAGATAATAAAGAAAATGAATCTGTAGAGAATGCAACGGGAAACCACTCCACTATCTTTCCCAAGAAGTCATGGCAATTCACAGATAATAAAGAAAAGGAATCTGTGGAGAAGGCAACGGGAAACAACTCCACTGTCTTTCCAAAGAAGTCATGGCATTTCACAGATAATAAAGAAAAGGAATCTTTGTGGAGAAGGCAATCTGTGGAGAAAACCACTCCACTGTCTTTCCCAAGAAGTCATGGCAATTCACAGATAATAAAGAAAAAGGAATCTGTGGAGAAGGCAACGGAAAACCACTCCACTGTCTTTCCCAAGAAGTCATGGCAATTCACAGATAATAAAGAAAAGGAATCTGTGGAGAAGGCAACGGAAAACTCCACTGTCTTTCCCAAGAATCATGGCAATTCACAGATAATAAAGAAAAGGAAGGAGAAGGCAACGGGAAACCACTCCACTGTCTTTCCCAAGAAGTCATGGCAATTCACAGATAAGGGAAAAAGAAAAGGAATCTGTGGAGAAGGCAACGGGGAAACCACTCCACTGTCTTTCCCAAGAAGTCATGGCAATTCACAGATAATAAAGAAAAGGAATCTGTGGAGAAGGCAACGGGAAACCACTCCACTGTCTTTCCCAAGAAGTCATGACAATTCACAGATAATAAAGAAAAGGAATCTGTGGAGAAGGCAACGGGAAACCACTCCACTGTCTTTCCCAAGAAGTCATGGAAAAGGAATTCACAGATAATAAAGAAAAGGAATCTGTGGAGAAGGCAACTGTGGGGAAAACTCCACTGTCTTTCCCAAGAAGTCATGGCAGAATTCATGATAATAAAAAAACTGTCTTTCTTCCCAAGAATCATGTGGAAAAGGCAACTGTGGAGAAGGAAACCGGGAAACCTCCATTGTCTTTCCCAAGAAATCATGACAATTCACAGATAATAAAGAAAAGGAATCTGTGGAGAAGGCAACGGAAACCACTCCACTGTCTTTCCCAAGAAGTCATGACAATTCACAGATAATAAAGAAAAGGAATCTGTGGAGAAGGCAACGGGAAACCATTCCACTGTCTTTCCCAAGAAGTCAGACAATTCACAGATAATAAAGAAAAAGGAATCTGTGGGAGAAGGCAACGGGAAACCACTCCACTGTCTTTCCCAAGAAGTCATGACAATTCACAGATAATAAAGAAAAGGAATCTGTCTCCACTGTCTTTCCCAAGAAGATGACAACCACAGATAATAAAGAAAAGGAATCTGTGGAGAAGGCAACGGGAAACCACTCCACTGTCTTTCCCAAGAAGTCATGACAATTCACAGATAATAAAGAAAAGGAATCTGTGGAGAAGGCAACGGAAACCACTCCACTGTCTTTTCCCAAGAAAGATAATAAAGAAAAGGAATGGAGAAGGCAACGAAACCATCCAGTGTCTTCCCAAGAAGAACACCACAGAAAATGTGGAATCTGTGGAGAAGGCAACGGAAATCTTTCCCAAGAAGTCATGGAAATTCACAGATAATAAAGAAAAGGAATCTGTGGAGAAGGCAACGGGAAACCACAATTCCACTGTCTTTCCCAACGGAAAATCATGTCTTTCCCAAGAATTCACAGATAATAAAAGAAAAGGAATCTGTGGAGAAGGCAACGGGAAACCACTCCACTGTCTTTCCCAAGAAGTCATGACAATTCACAGATAATAAAGAAAAGGAATCTGTGGAGAAGGCAACGGGAAACCACTCCACTGTCTTTCCCAAGAAGTCATGGCAATTCACAGATAATAAAGAAAAAGGAATCTGTGGAGAAGGCAACGGAAACCACTCCACTGTCTTTCCCAAGAAGTCATGGCAATTCACAGATAATAAAGAAAAGGAATCTGTGGAGAAGGCAACGGGAAACCACTCCACTGTCTTTTCTTTCCCAGATAATAAAGAAAAGGAATCTGTGGAGAAGGCAACGGGAAACCACTCCACTGTCTTCCCAAGAAGTCATGGCAATCTAGATAATAAAGAAAAAGGAATCTGTGGAGAAGGCAACGGAAACCACCCACTGTCTTCCCAAGAAAGAAGTCATGACAATTCACAGATAATAAAGAAAAGGAATCTGTGGAGAAGGCAACGGGAAACCACTCCACTGTCTTTCCCAAGAAGTCATGACACCACAGATAATAAAGAAAAGGAATCTGAGGAGAAGGCAACGGGAAACCACTCCACTGTCTTTCCCACAGATAGATAAAAGAAAAGGAATCTGTGGAGAAGGCAACGGGAAACCATTCCACTGTCTTTCCCAAGAAGTCATGACAATTCACAGATAATAAAGAAAAGGAATCTGTGGAGAAGGCAAGGACTCCACTGTCTTTCCCAAGAAGTCATGGCAATTCACAGATAATAAAGAAAAAGGAATCTGTGGAGAAGGCAACGGGAAACCACTCCACTGTCTTTTCCCAAGAAGTCATGGACAATTCACAGATAATAAAGAAAAGGAATCTGTGGAGAAGGCAACGGGAAACCACTCCACTGTCTTTCCCAAGAAGTCATGACAATTCACAGATAATAAAGAAAAGGAATCTGTAAAGAGAAGGGCAACGGGAAACCACTCCACTGTCTTTCCCAAGAAGTCATGGACAATTCACAGATAATAAAGAAAAAGGAATCTGTGGAGAAGGTCAATTTAATAAAGAAACTTTGAAGTAAATTCAAGATTATAAAAAAAGGAATCTGTGGAGAAGGCAAACGGAAACCACTCCACTGTCTTTCCCAAGAAGTCATGACAATTCACAGATAATAAAGAAAAGGAATCTGTGGAGAAGGCAACGGAAACCACTCCACTGTCTTTCCCAAGAAGTCATGACAATTCACAGATAATAAAGAAAAGGAATCTGTGGAGAAGGCAACGGAAACCACTCCACTGTCTTTCCCAAGAAGTCATGGCAATTCACAGATAATAAAAAGAAAAGGAATCTGTGGAGAAGGCAACGGAAACCACTCCACTGTCTTTTCCCAAGAAGTCATGGCAATTCACAGATAATAAAAGAAAAGGAATCTGTGGAGAAGGCAACGGGAAACCACTCCACTGTCTTTCCCAAGAAGTCATGACAATTCACAGATAATAAAGAAAAGGAATCTGTGGAGAAGGCAACGGAAACCACTCCACTGTCTTTCCCAAGAAGTCATGACAATTCACAGATAATAAAGAAAAAGGAATCTAAAAAAAAAAGGTGAGGAGAAGGCAACGGAAACCACTCCACTGTCTTTCCCAAGAAGTCATGACAACCACAGATAATAAAGAAAAGGAATCTGTGGAGAAGGCAACGGGAAACCACTCCACTGTCTTTCCCAAGAAGTCATGACAATTCACAGATAATAAAGAAAAGGAATCTGTGGAGAAGGCAACGGGAAACTCCCACTGTCTTTCCCAAGAAGTCATGGCAATTCACAGATAATAAAGAAAAGGAATCTGTGGAGAAGGCAACGGGAAACCACTCCACTGTCTTTCCCAAGAAGTCATGACAATTCACAGATAATAAAGAAAAGGAATCGGTGGAGAAGGCAACGGGAAAAATCACCCACTGTCTTTCCCAAGAAGTCATGAACCACAGATAATAAAGAAAAGGAATCTGTGGAGAAGGGAAACCACTCCACTGTCTTTCCCAAGAAGTCATGACAATTCACAGATAATAAAGAAAAGGAATCTGTGGAGAAGGCAACGGGAAACCACTCCACTGTCTTTCCCAAGAAGTCATGGCAATTCACAGATAATAAAGAAAAAGGAATCTGTGGAGAAGGCAACGGAAACCACTCCACTGTCTTTTCCCAAGAAGTCATGGCAATTCACAGATAATAAAGAAAAAGGAATCTGTGGAGAAGGCAACGGGAAACCACTCCACTGTCTTTTCCCAAGAAGTCATGGCAATTCACAGATAATAAAGAAAAGGAATCTGTGGAGAAGGCAACGGGAAACCACTCCACTGTCTTTCCCAAGAAGTCATGGACAATTCACAGATAATAAAGAAAAGGAAATTCTGTGGAGAAGGCAACGGAAAACCACTCTTTCACAAGAAGTCTTTCCCAAGAAGTCATGGAGAAGGCAACGGAAACCACAGATAATAAAGAAATGGAATCTGTGGAGAAAAGGCTGTGGAGAAGGACGGGAAACCACTCCACTGTCTTTCCCAAGAAGTCATGACAAACAGATAATAAAGAAAAGGAATCTGTGGAGAAATTCACTGTCTTTCCTAAGAAGTCATGACAATTCACAGATAATAAAGAAAAGGAATCTGTGGAGAAGGCAACGGGAAACCACTCCACTGTCTTTCCCAAGAAGTCATGACAATTCACAGATAATAAAGAAAAGGAATCTGTGGAGAAGGCAACGGGAAACCACTCCACTGTCTTTCCCAAGAAGTCATGACAATTCACAGATAATAAAGAAAAGGAATCTGTGGAGAAGGCAACGGGAAACCACTCCACTGTCTTTCCCAAGAAGTCATGACAATTCACAGATAATAAAGAAAAGGAATCTGTGGAGAAGGCAACGGGAAACCACTCCACTGTCTTTCCCAAGAAGTCATGGAAATTCACAGATAATAAAGAAAAGGGATCTGAGGAGAAGGCAACGGGAAACCACTCCACTGTCTTTCCCAAGAAGTCAGAAGGCAAGGGAAACAATTCACAGATAATAAAGAAAAGGAATCTGTGGAGAAGGCAACGGGAAACCACTCCACTGTCTTTCCCAAGAAGTCATGGCAATTCACAGATAATAAAGAAAAGGAATCTGTGGAGAAGGCAACGGGAAACCACTCCACTGTCTTTCCCAAGAAGTCATGACAATTCACAGATAATAAAAGAAAAGGAATCTGTGGAGAAGGCAACGGAAACCACTCCAGTCTTTCCCAAGAAGTCATGGCAATTCAAGATAATAAAAAAAAGGAATCTGTGGAGAAGGCAACGGGAAACCACTCCACTGTCTTTCCCAAGAAGTCATGGCAATTCACAGATAATAAAGAAAAGGAATCTGTGGAGAAGGCAACGGGAAACCACTCCACTGTCTTTCCCAAGAAGTCATGGCAATTCACAGATAATAAAGAAAAGGAATCTGTGGAGAAGGCAACGGGAAACCACTCCACTGTCTTTCCCAAGAAGTCATGGCAATTCACAGATAATAAAGAAAAGGAATCTGTGGAGAAGGCAACGGGAAACCACTCCACTGTCTTTCCCAAGAAGTCATGACAATTCACAGATAATAAAGAAAAGGAATCTGTGGAGAAGGCAACGGGAAACCACTCCACTGTCTTTCCCAAGAAGTCATGACAATTCACAGATAATAAAGAAAAGGAATCTGTGGAGAAGGCAACGGGAAACCACTCCACTGTCTTTCCCAAGAAGTCATGACAATTCACAGATAATAAAGAAAAGGAATCTGTGGAGAAGGCAACGGGAAACCACTCCATTGTCTTTCCCAAGAAGTCATGGCAATTCACAGATAATAAAGAAAAGGAATCTGTGGAGAAGGCAACGGGAAACCACTCCACTGTCTTTCCCAAGAAGTCATGGCAATTCACAGATAATAAAGAAAAGGAATCTGTGGAGAAGGCAACGGAAACCACTCCACTGTCTTTCCCAAGAAGTCATGCAATTCACAGATAATAAAGAAAAGGAATCTGTGGAGAAGGCAACGGAAACCACTCCACTGTCTTTCCCAAGAAGTCATGACAATTCACAGATAAGAAAAAGAAAAGGAATCTGTGGAGAAGGCAACGGGGAAACCACTCCACTGTCTTTCCCAAGAAGTCATGGCAATTCACAGATAATAAAGAAAAGGAATCTGTGGAGAAGGCAACGGAAACCACTCCACTGTCTTTCCCAAGAAGTCATGGCAATTCACAGATAATAAAGAAAAGGAATCTGTGGAGAAGGCAACGGAAAAACTGTCTTTCCCACATGTCAATTTTTCCTGTGGAGAAGGCAACGGGAAACAAGAAGTCATGGAAATTCACAGATAATAAAGAAAAGGAATCTGTGGAGAAGGCAACGGGAAACCACTCCACTGTCTTTCCCAAGAAGTCACAGATATGGAAAAGGAATTGTGGAGAACAAGATACTGTCTTTCCCAAAAGAAAAGGAATCTGTGGAGAAGGCAACGGGAAACCACTCCACTGTCTTTCCCAAGAAGTCATGACAATTCACAGATAATAAAGAAAAGGAATCT
This sequence comes from Acanthosepion pharaonis, assembly GCA_903632075.3. Lineage (NCBI taxonomy): Eukaryota > Metazoa > Mollusca > Cephalopoda > Sepiida > Sepiidae > Acanthosepion > Acanthosepion pharaonis. The sequence continues at coordinate 883,092 of CAHIKZ030004531.1, forward strand.
GTGGAGAAGGCAACGGAAACCACTCCACTGTCTTTCCCAAGAAGTCATGGAAATTCACAGATAATAAAAAGAAAAGGAATCTGAGGAGAAGGCAACGGAAACCACTCCAATTATCTTTCCCAAGAAGTCATGATAAATTTCAAAGAAATCTTTTCCCATGGAAAAGAATCTGTGGAGAAGGCAATGGAAAAAAAGAAGTCATGAATCTGTAAAGGAGAAGGCAACGGGAAACCACTCCACTGTCTTTCCCAAGAAGTCATGGCAATTCACAGATAATAAAGAAAAAGGAATCTGTGGAGAAGGCAACGGGGGAAACCACTTTCCACTGTCTTTCCCAAGAAGTCATGTCTTTCCCAATTCACAGATAATAAAGAAAAGGAATCTGTGGAGAAGGCAACGGAAACCACTCCACTGTCTTTCCCAAGAAGTCATGACAATTCACAGATAATAAAGAAAAGGAATCATGGAGAAGGCAACGGAAACCATCCAATCTTTCCCAAGAAAATGGAATCACAGATAATAAAGAAAAGGAATCTGAGGAGAAGGCAACGGAAACTCCACTGTCTTTCCCAAGAAGTCATGACACCACAGATAATAAAGAAAAGGAATCTGTGGAGAAGGCAACGGGAAACCACTCCACTGTCTTTCCCAAGAAGTCATGGCAATTCACAGATAATAAAGAAAAGGAATCTGTGGAGAAGGCAACGGAAACCACCCACTGTCTCTTCCCAAGAAGTCATGGCATTCACAGATAATAAAGAAAAGGAATCTGTGGAGAAGGCAACGGGAAACCACTCCACTGTCCACTGTCTTTCCCAAGAAGTCAGGCAACAATTCACAGATAATAAAGAAAAGGAATCTGGGAGAAGGCAACGGAAACCACCACTGTCTTTCCAAGAAGTCTGGCAATTCCCAAGAAACCACTCCACTGGAAGTCATTCCCAGATAATAATAAAGAAAAGGAATCTGTGGAGAAGGCAACGGAAACCACTCCACTGTTTTTTCCCAAGAAGTCATGGCAATTCACAGATAATAAAGAAAAGGAATCTGTGGAGAAGGCAACGGGAAACCACTCCACTGTCTTTCCCAAGAAGTCATGACAATTCACAGATAATAAAGAAAAGGAATCTGTGGAGAAGGCAACGGGAAACCACTCCACTGTCTTTCCCAAGAAGTCATGGAAATTCACAGATAAAGAAAAGAAAAGGAATCTGTGGAGAAGGCTGTGGAGAAGGAACGGAACCCACTGTCTTTCCCAAGAAGTCATGACAATTCACAGATAATAAAGAAAAGGAATCTGTGGAGAAGGCAACGGGAAACCACTCCACTGTCTTTCCCAAGAAGTCATGGCAATTCACAGATAATAAAGAAAAGGAATCTGTGGAGAAGGCAACGGGAAACCACTCCACTGTCTTTCCCAAGAAGTCATGACAATTCACAGATAATAAAGAAAAGGAATCTGTGGAGAAGGCAACGGAAACCACTCCACTGTCTTTCCCAAGAAGTCATGGCAATTCACAGATAATAAAAAAAAAGGAATCTGTGGAGAAGGCAACGGAAACCACCCACTGTCTTTCCCAAGAAGTCATGACAATTCACAGATAATAAAGAAAAGGAATCTGTGGAGAAGGCAACGGGAAACCACTCCACTGTCTTTCCCAAGAAGTCATGGCAATTCACAGATAATAAAGAAAAGGAATCTGTGGAGAAGGCAACGGGAAACCACTCCACTGTCTTTCCCAAGAAGTCATGGCAATTCACAGATAATAAAGAAAAGGAATCTGTGGAGAAGGCAACGGGAAACCACTCCACTGTCTTTTCCCAAGAAGTCATGACAATTCACAGATAATAAAGAAAAAGGAATCTGTGGAGAAGGCAACGGGAAACCACTCCACTGTCTTTCCCAAGAAGAAGTCATGTGGAGAAGGCAACGGAAAACCCACTGTCTTTCCCACAGATAATAAATAAAAGGAATCTGTGGAGAAATCAACGGGAAACCACTCCACTGTCTTTCCCAAGAAAATCATGGCAATTCACAGATAAGAAAGAAAAGGAATCTGTGGAGAATGCAACGGAAACCACTCCACCATCTTTCCCAAGAAGTCATGGCAATTCACAGATAATAATGAAAAGGAATCTGTGGAGAATGCAACGGAAACCACTCCACCATCTTTCCTAAGAAGTCATGGCAATTCACAGATAATAAAGAAAAGGAATCTGTGGAGAAGGCAACGGAAACCACTCCACTGTCTTTCCCAAGAAGTCATGACAATTCACAGATAATAAAGAAAAGGAAAAGGAATCTGTCTTTGGAGAAGGCAACGGAAACCACTCCACTGTCTTTCCCAAGAAGTCATGGAAATTCACAGATAATAAAGAAAAGGAATCTGTGGAGAAGGCAACGGAAACCACTCCACTGTCTTTCCCAAGAAGTCATGGCAATTCACAGATAATAAAGAAAAGGAATCTGTGGAGAAGGCAAAGGAAACCACTCCACTGTCTTTCCCAAGAAGTCATTTCCCAAGAAATAAAGAAAAGGAATTCACAGATAATAAAGAAGAGGATCAAACGGAAACCACTCCACCACTGTCTTTCCCAAGAAAGGAATTGTGGAATCTGTGGGAAGGCAACGGAAACCACTCCACTGTCTTTCCCAAGAAGTCATGACAATTCACAGATAATAAAGAAAAGGAATCTGTGGAGAAGGCAACGGAAACCACTCCACTGTCTTTCCCAAGAAGTCATGGAAACCACAGATAATAAAGAAAAGGAATCTGTGGAGAAGGCAACGGGAAACCACTCCACTGTCTTTCCCAAGAAGTCATGGCAATTCACAGATAATAAAGAAAAGGAATCTGTGGAGAAGGCAACGGGAAACCACTCCACTGTCTTTCCCAAGAAGTCATGCAATTCACAGATAATAAAGAAAAGGAATCTGTGGAGAAGGCAACGGGAAACCACTCCACTGTCTTTCCCAAGAAGTCATGACAATTCACAGATAATAAAGAAAAGGGAATCTGTGGAGAAGGCAACGGGAAACCACTCCACTGTCTTTCCCACAGATAATAAAGAAAAGTCATGATTTTCCCAAGAATCATCACAGATAATAAAGAAAAGGAATCTGTGGAGAAGGCAACGGGAAACCATTCCACTGTCTTTCCCAAGAAGTCATGGCAATTCACAGATAATAAAGAAAAGGAATCTGTGGAGAAGGCAACGGGAAACCACTCCACTGTCTTTCCCAAGAAGTCATGACAATTCACAGATAATAAAGAAAAGGGAATCTGTGGAGAAGGCAACGGAAACCACTCCACTGTCTTTCCCAAGAAGTCATGGCAATTCACAGATAATAAAGAAAAGGAATCTGTGGAGAAGGCAACGGGAAACCACTCCACTGTCTTTCCCAAGAAGTCATGACAATTCACAGATAATAAAGAAAAGGAATCTGTGGAGAAGGCAACGGGAAACCACTCCACTGTCTTTCCCAAGAAGTCATGTCAATTCACAGATAATAAAGAAAAGAAATCTGTGGAAAAGGAAACGGGAAACCACTCCACTGTCTTTCCCAAGAAGTCATGGCAATTCACAGATAATAAAGAAAAGAAATCTGTGGATAAGGCAAGGGGAAACCACTCCACTGTCTTTCCCAATAAGTCATGGCAATTCACAGATAATAAAGAAAAGGAATCTGTGGAGAAGGCAACGGGAAACCACTCCACTGTCTTTTCCCAAGAAGTCATGGCAATTCACAGGTAATAAAGAAAAGGAATCTGTGGAGAAGGCAACGGAAACCACTCCACTGTCTTTCCCAAGAAGTCATGACAATTCACAGATAATAAAGAAAAAGGAATCTGTGGAGAAGGCAACGGGAAAACATTTTCCCAACCCACTGTCAATTTCCCAAGAAGAATCATGGCAACGGGAAACCACAGATCTTTAAAGAAAAGGAATCTGAGGAGAAGGCAACGGAAACAACGGAAACTCCACTGTCTTTCCCAAGAAGTCATGGCAATTCACAGATAATAAAGAAAAAGGAATCTGTGGAGAAGGCAACGGGAAACCACTCCACTGTTTTTCCCAAGAAGTCATGGCAATTCACAGATAATAAAGAAAAGGAATCTGTGGAGAAGGCAACGGGAAACCACTCCACTGTCTTTCCCAAGAAGTCATGGCAATTCACAGATAATAAAGAAAAGGAATCTGTGGAGAAGGCAACGGGAAACCACTCCACTGTCTTTCCCAAGAAGTCATGGCAATTCACAGATAATAAAGAAAAGGAATCTGTGGAGAAGGCAACGGGAAACCACTCCACTGTCTTTCCCAAGAAGTCATGGCAATTCACAGATAATAAAGAAAAGGAATCTGAGGAGAAGGCAACGGGAAACCACTCCACTGTCTTTCCCAAGAAGTCATGGCAATTCATAGATAATAAAGAAAAGGAATCTGTAGAGAAGGCAACGGGAAACCACTCCACTGTCTTTTCCAAGAAGTCATGACAATTCACAGATAATAAAGAAAGGGAATCTGTGGAGAAGGCAACGGGAAACCACTCCATTGTCTTTTCCCAAGAATTCAAAGATAATAAATAAAAAGGAATCTGTGGAGAAGGCAACGGGAAACCACTCCACTGTCTTTCCCAAGAAGTCATGGCAATTCACAGATAATAAAAAAGGGAATCTGGAGGAGAAGGCAACGGGAAACCACTCCACTGTCTTTCCCAAGAAGTCATGACAATTCAGAGATAATAAAGAAAAGGAATCTGTGGAGAAGGCAACGGAAACCACTCCACTGTCTTTCCCAAGAAGTCATGACAATTCACAGATAATAAAGAAAAGGGATCTGAGGAGAAGGCAACGGGAAACCACTCCACTGTCTTTCCCAAGAAGTCATGACAATTCACAGATAATAAAGAAAAAGGAATCTGAGGAGAAGGCAACGGGAAACCACTCCACTGTCTTTCCCAAGAAGTCATGGACAATTCACAGATAATAAAGAAAAAGGAATCTGAGGAGAAGGCAACGGAAACCAAAGATAATAAAGAAAAGGAATCTGTGGAGAAGGCAACGGGAAACCACTCCACTGTCTTTCCCAAGAAGTCATGGAAACCACAGATAATAAAGAAAAGGAATCTGAGGAGAAGGCAACGGAAACCACTCCACTGTCTTTTCCAAAGAAAATGGAATTCACAGATAATAAAGAAAAGGGATCTGAGGAGAAGGCAACGGGAAACCACTCCACTGTCTTTCCCAAGAAGTCATGGCAATTCACAGATAATAAAGAAAAGGAATCTGAGGAGAAGGCAACGGAAACCACTCCACTGTCTTTTCCCAAGAAGTCATGACATTCACAGATAATAAAGAAAAGGAATCTGTGGAGAAGGCAACGGGAAACCACTCCACTGTCTTTCCCAAGAAGTCATGGAAATTCACAGATAAAGAAAAGGAATAAAGAAAAGGAATCTCATGGAAAAGGCATCTGGGAAACAACGGGAAACCACTTCCACTGTCTTTCCCAAGAAGTCATGGAAATTCACAGATAATAAAGAAAAGGAATCTGTGGAGAAGGCAACGGGAAACCACTCCACTGTCTTTCCCAAGAAGTCATGGCAATTCACAGATAATAAAGAAAAGGGATCTGAGGAGAAGGCAACGGGAAACCACTCCACTGTCTTTCCCAAGAAGTCATGACAATTCACAGATAATAAAGAAAAGGAATCTGTGGAGAAGGCAACGGGAAACCACTCCACTGTCTTTCCCAAGAAGTCATGGCAATTCACAGATAATAAAGAAAAGGAATCTGTGGAGAAGGCAACGGGAAACCACTCCACTGTCTTTCCCAAGAAGTCATGGCAATTCACAGATAATAAAGAAAAGGAATCTGTGGAGAAGGCAACGGGAAACCACTCCACTGTCTTTCCAAGAAAGAACAGATAATAAAGAAAAGGATCTGTGGAGAAATTCCACAAGAAGATAAAAAAGATAAAAAGGAATCTGTGGAGAAGGCAAGGGAAACCACTCCACTGTCTTTCCCAAGAAGTCATGACAATTCACAGATAATAAAGAAAAGGGAATCTGAGGAGAAGGCAACGGGAAACCACTCCACTGTCTTTTTCCAAAGAAGTCATGACAATTCACAGATAATAAAGAAAGGGAATCTGTGGAGAAGGCAACGGGAAACCACTCCACTGTCTTTCCCAAGAAGTCATGGCAATTCACAGATAATAAAGAAAAGGAATCTGTGGAGAAGGCAACGGGAAACCACTCCACTGTCTTTCCCAAGAAGTCATGGAAATTCACAGATAATAAAGAAAAGGGATCTGAGGAGAAGGCAACGGGAAACCACTCCACTGTCTTTCCCAAGAAATCATGACAATTCACAGATAATAAAGAAAAGGGATCTGAGGAGAAGGCAACGGGAAACCACTCCACTGTCTTTCCCAAGAAGTCATGGAAATTCACAGATAATAAAGAAAGGGAATCTGTGGAGAAGGCAACGGGAAACCACTCCACTGTCTTTCCCAAGAAAAATTCACAGATAATAAAGAAAAGGAATTGGACAGATAACGGGAAAAAGAAAAGGAATCTGATAATAAAGAAAAGGAATCTGAGGAAGGCGGGAAACCACTCCACTGTCTTTCCCAAGAAGTCATGGAAATTCACAGATAATAAAGAAAAGGAATCTGTGGAGAAGGCAACGGGAAACCACTCCACTGTCTTTCCCAAGAAGTCATGGAAATTCACAGATAATAAAGAAAAGGAATCTGTGGAGAAGGCAACGGGAAACCACTCCACTGTCTTTCCAGATAATAAAGAAGTCTGAGGAGAAGGCAACGGAAACCAATTCCCAAGAACAGATAATAAAAAGAAAAGGAATCTGTGGAGAAGGCAACGGGAAACCACTCCACTGTCTTTCCCAAGAAGTCATGGCAATTCACAGATAATAAAGAAAAGGAATCTGTGGAGAAGGCAACGGGAAACCACTCCACTGTCTTTCCCAAGAAGTCATGACAATTTCCAGATAATAAAGAAAGGGAATCTGTGGAGAAGGCAACGGAAACCACTCCACTGTCTTTTCCCAAGAAGTCATGGAAATTCACAGATAATAAAGAAAAGGAATCTGTGGAGAAGGCAACGGAAACCACTCCACTGTCTTTTCCCAAGAAGTCATGAAATTCACAGATAATAAAGAAAGGGATCTGTGGAGAAGGCAACGGAAACCACTCCACTGTTTTTCCAAGAAGTCATGACAATTCACAGATAATAAAGAAAAGGAATCTGTGGAGAAGGCAACGGGAAACCACTCCACTGTCTTTCCCAAGAAGTCATGGAAATTCACAGATAATAAAGAAAAGGAATCTGTGGAGAAGGCAACGGAAACCACTCCACTGTCTTTTCCCAAGAAGTCATGGAAATTCACAGATAATAAAGAAAAGGAATCTGAGGAGAAGGCAACGGGAAACCACCCACTGTCTTTCCCAAGAAGTCATGGCAATTCACAGATAATAAAGAAAAGGGATCTGAGGAGAAGGCAACGGGAAACCACTCCACTGTCTTTCCCAAGAAGTCATGGAAATTCACAGATAATAAAGAAAAGGAATCAGTGGAGAAGGCAACGGAAACCACTCCACTGTCTTTTCCCAAGAAGTCATGGAAATTCACAGATAATAAAGAAAAGGAATCTGTGGAGAAGGCAACGGGAAACCACTCCACTGTCTTTTCCCAAGAAGTCATGGAAATTCACAGATAATAAAGAAAAGGAATGAGGAGTGGAGAAGGCAACTGGGAAACCACTCCACTGTCTTTCCCAAGAAGTCATGGCAAATCACAGATAATAAAGAAAAGGAATCTGAGGAGAAGGCAACGGGAAACCACTCCACTGTCTTTCCCAAGAAGTCATGGAAATTCACAGATAATAAAGAAAAGGAATCTGAGGAGAAGGCAACGGGAAACCACTCCACTGTCTTTCCCAAGAAGTCATGGAAATTCACAGATAATAAAGAAAAGGAATCTGTGGAGAAGGCAACGGGAAACCACTCCACTGTCTTTCCCAAGAAGTCATGACAATTCACAGATAATAAAGAAAAGGGATCTGAGGAAAAGTCAACGGGAAACTACTCCACTGTCTTTCCCAAGAAGTCATGACCATTCACAGATAATAAAGAAAAGGAATCTGTGGAGAAGGCAACGGAAACCACTCCACTGTTTTCCCAAGAAGTCATGGCAATTCACAGATAATAAAGAAAAGGAATCTGTGGAGAAGGCAACGGAAACCACTCCACTGTCAAAACCACAGATAATAAAGAAGTCATGGAAATTCCCAAGATAATAAAGAAAAGGAATCTGTGGAGAAGGCAACGGGAAACCACTCCACTGTCTTTTCCCAAGAAGTCATGGCAATTCACAGATAATAAAGAAAAGGAATCTGTGGAGAAGGCAACGGGAAACCACTCCACTGTCTTTTTTCCCAGATAATAAAGAAAAGGAATCTGTGGAGAAGGCAAGAACTGTCTTTCCCAATAAGTCATGATAAAGAAAATGGAGAAGGCAACGGAAACCACCCACTGTCTTCACAGATAATAAAGAAAAGGAATCTGTGGAGAAGGCAACGGGAAACCACTCCACTGTCTTTCCCAAGAAGTCATGGAAATTCACAGATAATAAAGAAAAAGGAATCTGTGGAGAAGGCAACGGGAAACCACTCCACTGTTTTTCCCAAGAAGTCATGGAAAAATTCACAGATAATAAAGAAAAGGAATCTGTGGAGAAGGCAACGGGAAACCACTCCACTGTCTTTCCCAAGAAGTCATGGCAATTCACAGATAATAAAGAAAAGGAATCTGTGGAGAAGGCAACGGAAACCACTCCTGTCTTTCCCAAGAAGTCTTTCACAGATAATAAAGAAAAGGAATCTGTGGAGAAGGCAACGGGAAACCACTCCACTGTCTTTACCAAGAAGTCATTGCAATTCACAGATAATAAAGAAAAGGAATCTGTGGAGAAGGCAACGGGAAACCACTCCACTGTCTTTCCCAAGAAGTCATGGAAATTCACAGATAATAAAGAAAAGGAATCTGTGGAGAAGGCAACGGGAAACCACTCCACTGTCTTTCCCAAGAAGTCATGACAATTCACAGATAATAAAGAAAAGGGATCTGAGGAGAAGGCAACGGGAACCACTCCACTGTCTTTCCCAAGAAGTCATGACAATTCACAGATAATAAAGAAAAGGAATCTGTGGAGAAGGCAACGGAAACCACTCCACTGTCTTTCCCTTTCACAGATAATAAAGAAAAAGAAGTCCACTGTCTTTCCCAAGGTCATGGAAATTCACAGATAATAAAGAAAAGGAATCTGAGGAGAAGGCAACGGGAAACCACTCCACTGTCTTTTCCCAAGAAGTAAAGAAAATGGAAATTCACAGATAATAAAGAAAAGGAATCTGTGGAGAAGGCAACGGGAAACCACTCCACTGTCTTTCCCAAGAAGTCATGACAATTCACAGATAATAAAGAAAAGGAATCTGTGGAGAAGGCAACGGGAAACCACTCCACTGTCTTTCCCAAGAAGTCATCTGTGGAAATTCACAGATAATAAAGAAAAGGAATCTGTGGAGAAGGCAACGGGAAACCACTCCACTGTCTTTCCCAAGAAGTCATGACAATTCACAGATAATAAAGAAAAGGAATCTGTGGAGAAGGCAACGGAAACCACTCCACTGTCTTTCCCAAGAAGTCATGACAATTCACAGATAATAAAGAAAAGGAATCTGTGGAGAAGGCAACGGGAAACCACTCCACTGTCTTTTTCCCAGATAATAAAGAAGTCATGGAAACCAATTCACAGATAATAAAGAAAAGGAATCTGTGGAGAAGGCAACGGGAAACCACTCCACTGTCTTTCCCAAGAAGTCATGGAAATTCACAGATAATAAAGAAAAGGAATCTGTGGAGAAGGCAACGGAAACCACTCCACTGTCTTTTCCCTTTCCCAGATAATAAAGAAGTCATGGAGAAGGCAAATGGGAAACCACTCCACTGTCTTTCCCAAGAAGTCATAATAATTCACAGATAATAAAGAAAAGGAATCTGAGAGAGAAGGCAACGGGAAACCACTCCACTGTTTTCCCAAGAAGTCATGACAATTCACAGATAAAAAGAAAAGGAATCTGTGGAGAAGGCAACGGGAAACCACTCCACTGTCTTTCCCAAGAAGTCATGGCAATTCACAGATAATAAAGAAAAGGAATCTGTGGAGAAGGCAACGGAAACCACTCCACTGTCTTTCCCAAGAAGTCATGACAATTCACAGATAATAAAGAAAAGGAATCTGTGGAGAAGGCAACGGAAACCACTCCACTGTCTTTCCCAAGAAGTCATGGAAATTCACAGATAATAAAGAAAAGGAATCTGTGGAGAAGGCAACGGAAACCACTCCACTGTCTTTTCCTGAGGAGAAGGCAACGGGAAACCACCAAGAAGTCATGACAATTCACAGATAATAAAGAAAAGAATCTGTGGAGAAGGCAACGGAAAAACCACCCACTGTCTTTCCCAAGAAGTCATGGCAATTCACAGATAATAAAAGAAAAGGAATCTGTGGAGAAGGCAACTGTGGGAAACCACTCCACTGTCTTTCCCAAGAAGTCATGGAAATTCACAGATAATAAAGAAAAGGAATCTGAGGAGAAGGCAACGGAAACCACTCCACTGTCTTTCCCAAGAAGTCATGGCAATTCACAGATAATAAAGAAAAGGAATCTGTGGAGAAGGCAACGGAAACCACTCCACTGTCTTTCCCAAGAAGTCATGGAAATTCACAGATAATAAAGAAAAGGAATCTGAGGAGAAGGCAACGGGAACCACTCCACTGTCTTTCCCAAGAAGTCATGGAAATTCACAGATAATAAAGAAAAGGGATCTGAGGAGAAGGCAACGGGAAACCACTCCACTGTCTTTCCCAAGAAGTCATGACAATTCACAGATAATAAAGAAAAGGAATCTGTGGAGAAGGCAACGGGAAACCACTCCACTGTCTTTCCCAAGAAGTCATGGCAATTCACAGATAATAAAGAAAAGGAATCTGTGGAGAAGGCAACGGGAAACCACTCCACTGTCTTTCCCAAGAAGTCATGGCAATTCACAGATAATAAAGAAAAGGGATCTGAGGAGAAGGCAACGGAAACCACTCCACTGTCTTTCCCAAGAAGTCATGACAATTCACAGATAATAAAGAAAAGGGATCTGAGGAGAAGGCAACGGGAAACCACTCCACTGTCTTTTCCAAGAAGTCATGAAATTCACAGATAATAAAGAAAAGGAATCTGTGGAGAAGGCAACGGAAACCACTCCACTGTCTTTCCCAAGAAGTCATGGCAATTCACAGATAATAAAGAAAAGGAATCTGAGGAGAAGGCAACGGAAACCACTCCACTGTCTTTCCCAAGAAGTCATGGCAATTCACAGATAATAAAGAAAAGGAATCTGTGGAGAAGGCAACGGAAAACCACTGTCCTTTCCCAAGAAGTCATGAAACCATGATAATAAAGAAAAGGAATCATGGCAACGGAAAATTCTTTCCCAAGATAATCAAATAAAAGGAATCTGTGGAGAAGGCAACGGGAAACCACTCCACTGTCTTTCCCAAGAAGTCATGGCAATTCACAGATAATTCCATTGTCTTTCCCAAGAAGTCATAATTCACAGATAATAAAGAAAAGGAATCTGTGGAGAAGGCAACGGGAAACCACTCCACTGTCTTTCCCAAGAAGTCATGACAATTCACAGATAATAAAGAAAAGGAATCTGTGGAGAAGGCAACGGGAAACCACTCCACTGTCTTTCCCAAGAAGTCATGACAATTCACAGATAATAAAGAAAAAGGAATCTGTGGAGAAGGCAACGGAAACCACTCCACTGTCTTTCCCAAGAAGTCATGACAATTCACAGATAATAAAGAAAAGGAATCTGTGGAGAAGGCATCGGGAAACCACTCCACTGTCTTTCCCAAAAAGAATCATGGCAATTCACAGATAATAAAGAAAAAGGAATCTGTGGAGAAGGCAACGGGAAACCACTCCACTGTCTTTCCCAAGAAGTCATGGCAATTCACAGATAATAAAGAAAAGGAATCTGTGGAGAAGGCAACGGAAACCACTCCACTGTCTTTCCCAAGAAGTCATGACAATTCACAGATAATAAAGAAAAGGGAATCTGTGGAGAAGGCAACGGGAAACCACTCCACTGTCTTTCCCAAGAAGTCATGGAAATTCACAGATAATAAAGAAAAGGAATCTGTGGAGAAGGCAACGGGAAACCACTCCACTGTCTTTCCCAAGAAGTCATGGCAATTCACAGATAATAAAGAAAAGGAATCTGTGGAGAAGGCAACGGGAAACCACTCCACTGTCTTTCCCAAGAAGTCATGGAAATTCACAGATAATAAAGAAAAAGGAATCTGTGTAGAAGGCAACCGGAAACCACTCCACTGTCTTTCCCAAGAAGTCATGGAAATTCACAGATAATAAAGAAAAGGGATCTGAGGAGAAGGCAACGGGAAACCACTCCACTGTCTTTCCCAAGAAGTCATGGAAATTCACAGATAATAAAGAAAAGGAATCTGTGGAGAAGGCAATCTGTGGAGGGAAACCACTCCACTGTCTTTCCCAAGAAGTCATGGCAATTCACAGATAATAAAGAAAAGGAATCTGTGGAGAAGGCAACGGGAAACCACTCCACTGTCTTTTTCCCAAGAAGTCATGGCAATTCACAGATAATAAAGAAAAGGAATCTGTGGAGAAGGCAACGGAAAACTCCACTGTCTTTCCCAAGAACTGCAAATTCAGATTCCCAAGAAGTCGGGAAACCACTCCACTGTCTTCCCACAGATAATAAAGAAAAGGAATCTGTGGAGAAGGCAACGGAAACCACTCCACTGTCTTTCCCAAGAAGTCATGGCAATTCACAGATAATAAAAAAAAAATCTGTGGAGAAGGCAACGGGACTGTCTTTCCCAAGAAGTCATGGAAATTCACAGATAATAAAGAAAAGGAAAGGCAACGGGAAACCACCACTGTCTTTCCCAAGAAGTCATGGAAATTCACAGATAATAAAGAAAGGGAATCTGTGGAGAAGGCAACGGGAAACCACTCCACTGTCTTTCCCAAGAAGTCATGGCAATTCACAGATAATAAAGAAAAGGAATCTGTGGAGAAGGCAACGGGAAACCACTCCACTGTCTTTCCCAAGAAATCATGGCAATTCACAGATAATAAAGAAAAGGAATCTGTGGAGAAGGCAACGGGAAACCACTCCACTGTCTTTCCCAAGAAGTCATGGCAATTCACAGATAATAAAGAAAAAGGAATCTGAGGAGAAGGCAACGGGAAACCCACTGTCTTCCCAAGAAGTCATGTCACAGATAATAAAGAAAAGGAATCTGTGGAGAAGGTCGGAAACCACTCCACTGTCTTTCCCAAGAACAGATAATAAAAAGAGAAAAAGGAATCTGTGGAGAAGGCAACAGGAAACCACTCCACTGTCTTTCCCAAGAAGTCATGACAATTCACAGATAATAAAGAAAAGGAATCTGTGGAGAAGGCAACGGAAACCACTCCACTGTCTTTCCCAAGAAGTCATGGCAATTCACAGATATAGAAAAAGAAAAAGGAATCTGAGGAGAAGGCAACGGAAACCACTCCACTGTCTTTCCCAAGAAGTCATGGCAATTCACAGATAATAAAGAAAAGGAATCTGTGGAGAAGGCAACGGGAAACCACTCCACTGTCTTTCCCAAGAAATCATGGGAATTCACAGATAATAAAGAAAAGGAATCTGTGGAGAAGGCAACGGGAAACCACTCCACTGTCTTTCCCAAGAAGTCATGACAATTCACAGATAATAAAGAAAAGGAATCTGTGGAGAAGGCAACGGGAAACCACTCCACTGTCTTTCCCAAGAAGTCATGGGAATTCACAGATAATAAAGAAAAGGAATCTGTGGAGAAGGCAACGGAAACCACTCCACTGTCTTTCCCAAGAAGTCATGACAATTCACAGATAATAAAGAAAAGGAATCTGTGGAGAAGGCAACGGAAACCACTCCACTGTCTTTCCCAAGAAGTCATGGAAATTCACAGATAATAAAGAAAAGGAATCTGTGGAGAAGGCAACGGAAACCACTCCACTGTCTTTCCCAAGAAGTCATTGCAAATTCACAGATAATAAAGAAAAGGAATCTGTGGAGAAGGCAACGGAAACCACTCCACTGTCTTTCCCAAGAAGTCATGGAAATTCACAGATAATAAAGAAAAGGAATCTGTGGAGAAGGCAACGGAAACCACTCCACTGTCTTTTCCCAAGAAGTCATTGCAATTCACAGATAATAAAGAAAAAGGAATCTGTGGAGAAGGCAACGGGAAACCACTCCACTGTCTTTCCCAAGAAGTCATGGAAATTCACAGATAATAAAGAAAAGGAATCTGTCGGAAACCACTCCACTGTCTTTCCCAAGAAATTCAATTCACAGATAATAAAGAAAAGGAATCTGTGGAGAAGGCAACGGAAACCACTCCACTGTCTTTTTCACAGATAAAGAAGTCATGGAAATTCACAGATAATAAAGAAAAGGAATCTGTGGAGAAGGCAACGGGAAACCACCCACTGTCTTTCCCAAGAAGTCATGGCAATTCACAGATAATAAAGAAAAGGAATCTGTGGAGAAGGCAACGGAAACCACTCCACTGTCTTTACCAAGAAGTCATTGCAATTCACAGATAATAAAGAAAAGGAATCTGTGGAGAAGGCAACGGGAAACCACTCCACTGTCTTTCCCAAGAAGTCATGGAAATTCACAGATAATAAAGAAAAGGAATCTGTGGAGAAGGCAACGGGAAACCACTCCACTGTCTTTCCCAAGAAGTCATGGAAATTCACAGATAATAAAGAAAAGGAATCTGTGGAGAAGTCAACGGGAAACCACTCCACTGTCTTTACCAAGAAGTCATTGCAATTCACAGATAATAAAGAAAAGGAATCTGTGGAGAAGTCAACGGGAAACCACTCCACTGTCTTTACCAAGAAGTCATTGCAATTCACAGATAATAAAGAAAAGGAATCTGTGGAGAAGGCAACGGGAAACCACTCCTGTCTTTCTTTCACAGATAATAAAGAAAAGGTCAGGCAACGGAAAATTGTCTTTCCCAGATAATAAAGAAAAGGAATCTGTGGAGAAGGCAACGGAAACCACTCCACTGTCTTTCCCAAGAAGTCATGGAAATTCACAGATAATAAAGAAAAGGAATCTGTGGAGAAGGCAACGGGAAACCACACTGTCTTTCCCAACTGTAAAAAAAAGGAATTCCCAACGGAAACCATGGTCTTTCCCAAGAACAGATAATAAAGAAAAGGAATCTGTGGAGAAGGCAACGGAAACCACTCCACTGTCTTTCCCAAGAAGTCATTGCAATTCACAGATAATAAAGAAAAGGAATCTGAAAGGAGAAGGCAACGGGAAACCACTCCACTGTCTTTTCCCAAGAAGTCATGGCAATTCACAGATAATAAAGAAAAGGAATCTGTGGAGAAGGCAAACGGAAACCACTCCACTGTCTTTCCCAAGAAGTCATGGCAATTCACAGATAATAAAGAAAAGAATCTGAGGAGAAGGCAGTGGGAAACCACTCCACTGTCTTTCCCAAGAAGTCATGACAATTCACAGATAATAAAGAAAAGGAATCTGTGGAGAAGGCAACGGGAAACCACTCCACTGTCTTTCCCAAGAAGTCATGACAATTCACAGATAATAAAGAAAAGGAATCTGTGGAGAAGGCAACGGGAAACCACTCCACTGTCTTTCCCAAGAAGTCATGGCAATTCACAGATAATAAAGAAAAGGAATCTGTGGAGAATGCAACGGAAACCACTCCACTATCTTTCCCAAGAAGTCATGGCAATTCACAGATAATAAAGAAAAGGAATCTGTGGAGAAGGCAACGGGAAACCACTCCACTGTCTTTCCCAAGAAGTCATGGCAATTCACAGATAATAAAGAAAAGGAATCTGTGGAGAAGGCAACGGAAACCACTCACTGTCTTTTCCCAAGAAGTCATGGAAATTCACAGATAATAAAGAAAAGGAATCTGTGGAGAAGGCAACGGGTCCACTTTCCCAAGAAGTCATGGCAACCACAGATAATAAAGAAAGGAATCTGTGGAGAAGGCAACGGGAAACCACTCCACTGTCTTTCCCAAGAAGTCATGAAATTCACAGATAATAAAAGAAAAGGAATCTGTGGAGAAATCAACGGGAAACCACTCCACTGTCTTTCCCAAGAAATCATGGCAATTCACAGATAATAAAGAAAAGGAATCTGTGGAGAAGGCAACGGAAACCACTCCACTGTCTTTCCCAAGAAGTCATGGCAATTCACAGATAATAAAAAGAAAAGGAATCTGTGGAGAAGGCAACGGGAAACCACTCCACTGTCTTTCCCAAGAAATCATGACAATTCACAGATAATAAAGAAAAGGAATCTGTGGAGAAGGCAACGGGAAACCACTCCACTGTCTTTCCCAAGAAGTCATGACAATTCACAGATAATAAAGAAAAGGAATCTGTGGAGAAGGCAACGGGAAACCACTCCACTGTCTTTCAGATAATAAAGAAAAAGAAGTCATGGAAATTCACAGATAATAAAGAAAAAGGAATCTGTGGAGAAGGCAACGGAAACCACTCCACTGTCTTTCCCAAGAAGTCATGGCAATTCACAGATAATAAAGAAAAAGGGAATCTGTGGAGAAGGCAACGGAAACCACTCCACTGTCTTTCCCAAGAAGTCATGACAATTCACAGATAATAAAGAAAGGGAATCTGTGGAGAAGGCAACGGTAAACCACTCCACTGTCTTTCCCAAGAAGTCATGACAATTCATAGATAATAAAAAAAAAGGAATCTGTGGAGAAGGCAACGGGAAACCACTCCACTGTCTTTCCCAAGAAGTCATGGCAATTCACAGATAATAAAGAAAAGGAATCTGTGGAGAAGGCAACGGGAAACCACTCCACTGTCTTTCCCAAGAAGTCATGGCAATTCACAGATAATAAAGAAAAGGAATCTGTGGAGAAGGCAACGGGAAACCACTCCACTGTTTTTCCAATTCACAGATAATAAAGAAAAGGAATCTGTGGTCATGGAAACCACTCCACTGTCTTTCCCAAGAACAATTCACAGATAATAAAGAAAAGGAAAATCTGTGGAGAAGGCAACGGGAAACCACTCCACTGTCTTTTTCCCAAGAATCAATTCACAGATAATAAAGAAAAGGAATCTGTGGAGAAGGCAACGGAAACCACTCCACTGTCTTTACCAATAAGTCATGGCAATTCACAGATAATAAAGAAAAGGAATCTGTGGAGAAGGCAACGGGAAACCACTCCACTGTCTTTCCCAAGAAGTCATGGCAATTCACAGATAATAAAGAAAAGGAATCTGTGGAGAAGGCAACGGGAAACCACTCCACTGTCTTTCCCAAGAAGTCATGACAATTCACAGATAATAAAGAAAAGGAATCTGTGGAGAAGGCAACGGGAAACCACTCCACTGTCTTTCCCAAGAAGTCATGGAAATTCACAGATAATAAAGAAAAGGAATCTGTGGAGAAGGCAACGGGAAACCACTCCACTGTCTTTCCCAAGAAGTCATTGCAATTCACAGATAATAAAGAAAAGGAATCTGTGGAGAAGGCAACGGGAAACCACTCCACTGTCTTTCCCAAGAAGTCATGGAAATTCACAGATAATAAAGGAAAAGGCAACGGAAAATCCACTGTCTTTTTATCATGGCAATTCACAGATAATAAAAGAAAAGGCAACTGTGGAGAAAACGGGAAACCACTCCACTGTCTTTCCCAAGAAGTCATGGCAATTCACAGATAATAAAGAAAAGGAATCTGTGGAGAAGGCAACGGAAACCACTCCACTGTCTTTCCCAAGAAGTCATGGCAATTCACAGATGATAATAAAGAAAAGGAATCTGAGGAGAAGGCAACGGGAAACCACTCCACTGTCTTTCCCAAGAAGTCATGACAATTCACAGATAATAAAGAAAAGGGATCTGAGGAGAAGGCAACGGGAAACCACTCCACTGTCTTTCCCAAGAAGTCATGGAAATTCACAGATAATAAAGAAAGGGAATCTGTGGAGAAGGCAACGGGAAACCACTCCACTGTCAAGAAGTCATTTTTCAACTGTCTTTCCAAGAATCATGGAAATTCACAGATAATAAAGGAATCTGTGGAGAAGGCAACGGGAAACCACTCCACTGTCTTTCCCAAGAAGTCATAGCAATTCACAGATAATAAAGAAAAGGAATCTGTGGAGAAGGCAACGGGAAACCACTCCACTGTCTTTCCCAAGAAGTCATGGCAATTCACAGATAATAAAGAAAAGGAATCTGTGGAGAAGGCAACGGGAAACCACTCCACTGTCTTTACCAAGAAGTCATTGCAATTCACAGATAATAAAGAAAAGGAATCTGTGGAGAAGGCAACGGGAAACCACTCCACTGTCTTTCCCAAGAAGTCATGGAAATTCACAGATAATAAAGAAAAGGAATCTGTGGAAGGCAACGGAAACCACTCCACTGTCTTTCCCAAGAAGTCATGACAATTCACAGATAATAAAGAAAAGGAATCTGTGGAGAAGGCAACGGGAAACCACTCCACTGTCTTTCCCAAGAAGTCATGACAATTCACAGATAATAAAGAAAAGGAATCTGTGGAGAAGGCAACGGGAAACCACTCCACTGTCTTTCCCAAGAAGTCATGGAAATTCACAGATAATAAAGAAAAGGAATCTGTGGAGAAGGCAACGGGAAACCACTCCACTGTCTTTACCAAGAAGTCATTGCAATTCACAGATAATAAAGAAAAGGATCTGTGAGAGAAGGCAACTGGGAAACCACAGATAATCCACTGTCTTTCCCAAGAAGTCATGACAATTCACAGATAATAAAGAAAAGGAATCTGTGGAGAAGGCAACGGAAACCACTCCACTGTCTTTCCCAAGAAGTCATGACAATTCACAGATAATAAAGAAAAGGAATCTGTGGAGAAGGCAACGGAAACCACTCCACTGTCTTTCCCAAGAAGTCATGACAATTCACAGATAATAAAGAAAAGGAATCTGGAGAAGGCAACGGAAACCACTCCACTGTCTTTCCCAAGAAGTCATGACAATTCACAGATAATAAAGAAAAAGGAATCTGTGGAGAAGGCAACGGAAACCACTCCACTGTCTTTCCCAAGAAGTCATGACAATTCACAGATAATAAAGAAAAAGAATCTGTGGAGAAGGCAACGGAAACCACTCCACTGTCTTTCCCAAGAAGTCATGGAAATTCACAGATAATAAAGAAAAGGAATCTGTGGAGAAGGCAACGGGAAACCACTCCACTGTCTTTCCCAAGAAGTCATGACAATTCACAGATAATAAAGAAAAGGAATCTGTGGAGAAGGCAACGGAAACCACTCCACTGTCTTTCCCAGATAATAAAGAAAAGTCATGAACAATTCACCAAGAAGATAATAAAGAAAAGGAATCTGTGGAGAAGGCAACGGAAACCACTCCACTGTCTTTCCCAAGAAGTCATGGCAATTCACAGATAATAAAGAAAAGGAATCTGTGGAGAAGGCAACGGGAAACCACTCCACTGTCTTTCCCAAGAAGTCATGGCAATTCACAGATAATAAAGAAAAGGAATCTGTGGAGAAGGCAACGGAAACCACTCCACTGTCTTTCCCAAGAAGTCATGACAATTCACAGATAATAAAAGAAAGGAATCTGTGGAGAAGGCAACGGGGAAACCATCCATTGTCTTTAAAGAAGTCATGACAATTCACAGATAATAAAAAAAAGGTGGAGAAGGCAACGGAAACCACTCCACTGGGTTTCCCAAGAAGTCATGACAATTCAGATAATAAAGAAAAGGAATCTGTGGAGAAGGCAACGGGAAACCACTCCACTGTCTTTCCCAAGAAGTCATGACAATTACAGATAATACAGATAATAAAGAAAAGAAAATCTTTGGAGAAGGCAACTGTGGAGGGAAACCACTCCACTGTCTTTCCCAAGAAGTCATGGAAATTCACAGATAATAAAGAAAAGGAATCTGTGGAGAAGGCAACGGAAACCACTCCACTGTCTTTCCCAAGAAGTCATGACAATTCACAGATAATAAAGAAAAAGGAATCTGTGGAGAAGGCAACGGAAACCACTCCACTGTCTTTCCCAAGAAGTCATGACAATTCACAGATAATAAAGAAAGGGAATCTGTGGAGAAGGCAACGGGAAACAACTCCACTGTCTTTCCCAAGAAGTCATGGCAATTCATAGATAATAAAGAAAAGGAATCTGTGGAGAAGGCAACGGGAAACCACTCCACTGTCTTTTCCCAAGAAGTCATGGCAATTCACAGATAATAAAGAAAAGGAATCTGTGGAGAAGGCAACGGAAACCACTCCACTGTCTTTCCCAAGAAGTCATGGCAATTCACAGATAATAAAGAAAAGGAATCTGTGGAGAAGGCAACGGGAAACCACTCCACTGTCTTTCCCAAGAAGTCATGGACAATTCACAGATAATAAAGAAAGGGAATCTGTGGAGAAAAACGGGAAACCACCCACTGTCTTTCCCAAGAAGGCAATTCACAGATAATAAAGAAAAGGAAGGCAACGGGAAACCACTCCACTGTCTTCTTCCCAAGAAGTTGAAATTCACCAAGAAAAAAGGAATCTGTGGAGAAGGCAACGGGAAACCACTCCACTGTCTTTTTCCCAAGAATATGACAATTCACAGATAAGAAAAGGAATCTGTGGAGAAGGCAACAGTGGAAACCACTCCACTGTCTTTCCCAAGAAGTCATGGCAATTCACAGATAATAAAGAAAAGGAATCTGTGGAGAAGGCAACGGAAACCACTCCACTGTCTTTCCCAAGAAGTCATGGCAATTCACAGATAATAAAGAAAAGGAATCTGTGGAGAAGGCAACGGAAAACCACTCCACTGTCTTTCCCAAGAAGTCATGGCAATTCCAGATAATAAAGAAAAGGAATCTGTGGAGAAGGCAACGGAAACCACTCCACTGTCTTTCCCAAGAATCATGACAACAGATAATAAAGAAAAGGAATCTGTGGGAGAAGGCAACGGGAAACCACTCCACTGTCTTTCCCAAGAAGTCATGGCAATTCACAGATAATAAAGAAAAGGTATCTGAGGAGAAGGCAACGGGAAACCACTCCACTGTCTTTCCCAAGAAGTCATTGCAATTCACAGATAATAAAGAAAAGGAATCTGTGGAGAAGGCATCGGGAAACCACTCCACTGTCTTTCCCAAGAAGTCGCATTCCAGATAATAAAGAAAAAGGAATCTGTGGAGAAGGCACATTCCACTGTCTTTCCCCAGAAGTTCCCACAGATAATAAAGAAAAAGGAATCTGTGGAGAAGGCAAGAAACCAATTCATCTTTCCCAATAAGAAAGAAAAGGAATCTGTGGAGAAGGCAATGGGAAACCATCACTGCCTTTCCCAACCATCATGGCAATTCACAGATAATAAAGAAAAAGAATCTGTGGAGAATGAAACCACTTCCTGCCTTTCCCAACAGATAGAAAAGAATCTGACCAGATCCACTGTCTTTCCCCAAGAAATCACTTGGAATTCATGGACAATAAAAATAGAGAATCTCTGGAGAAGAAAGCATGAAATTAATCCACCATCTTTCTTATTTTGTGCAGTCTCGATCACATACTGAAGGGGCATTACATTTGGTAAAAACAGAAAAGCGATGTTTTTAGAAAGGAAGTTAGTTATGTATATATATATATATATATATATATATATAGAGAGAGAGAGAGAGAGAGAGAGAGAGAGAGAGAGAGAGAGAGAGAAAGAGAGAGGGAGAGGAGGGAGGAGGCAAGGTGGAGTAATAGATAGCGGCTTGGAATGAGGAATCGCAGAACCGAGTTCGAATTCCAGTCGAATCCATTTCATTCACTTACGTGCTAATACCCTTGGGAAAGGTATGAATCCTCTTCCTCTCCCTCCAGCTATGGGTAAAATAGCAGGGCAGACTGTGTTCTATAGCCTTGGATGGCAACTTGTCTAGGAGAAGGACAAATCTGAATACAAAGCTGAGGGGGGTTGTTTGGGGACCTTGTGGCACGTAGTGGACCAGGTCTCTGTATTCGTCCCTTCAAAATGTGTGGCTGGTCTTGCACGAAACCTTCCCCACTATAATCAAATCTCATGTGCCGGTGTCGGGCTGTCGGTTTCCTGGGAACCGATCTGCTTGACCCTCATACGTCGAATATCGATGGGAGAATCGACTATATATATATATATATATATATATATATATATATATATATATATATATATATATATGTGTGTGTGTGTACGTGTTAAATGTTTTCATGGTAATTATTATGATGAAACCTCCATTGTACCTAGAAATTATGAATTTAAGCGCAGTACTAGATTGGCGGTAAGGTCTCATCATCTTACAGATGAAATGGCTAGATGTCCTCGTACGTTCTATGCTAACAGTAGAACTCTCTTCTGGCTTGTTGCTTCCTAGTGAACGTTGATCTTCAAATATTCAGATGCAATATCAATCGTTATCTTATGTCTTCCTAATTGTTGTTGGGTTTTTTTTTATTGTTCTCTCCCCGTAATAGTATATTTTTATCATATTCTCAAACACCCAGTATGCATTTGCATCTCAGTGGCTTTATTGCCTTGCTTGGCTTGAAATGATTAAATATATTTAAGTATTTAGTAGCTTCGACGTTTACTGCCTTTTCCCTTTCTTTTTATCTATTAGACTATTTTCTCTTTTCTATATCTATTTTCATTATACAAAATATATTTACGCACACACACACATATATATATATATATATATATATATATATATATATATACACACACACACACACACACACATATATATATATATATATATACATATACACATATATGTGTGTGTGTGTGTATATATATCTATTAGACTCTTTTCTCTTTTCTATATCTATTTTCATTATACAAAATATATTTACGCACACACACGCATATATATATATAGAGATATATACACACACACACATATATATATACACACACATATATGTGTGTGTATATATATCTATTAGACTATTTTCTTTTCTATATCTATTTTCATTATACAAAATATATTTACACTCACACACACACACACATATATATATATATATATATATATATATATATATATATATATATATATACATATATATATACACACACACACACAAACAAAACACACACACACACACACACACACATATATATATATATATATATATATATATATATATATATGTACACATATATATGTGTGTGTGAGTGTGTGTTTAGTATAAATTCTCTATGTCTATTTTAAACTTTCCCCAACTCGATTTACTAACCTGTTCAATGTTCTCTCATTTTTACTTATCTCCGTGTTATTTTTTTTCTTTTTCGTGCACAGAACAGTCAAGGCGGAAGGAAGAAATGTGACGCTTCTCTGGCCTCTTGTTGGCGTTGTTAGGAGAAAGACAAATGTTTACTTTTCCTTGCAGTAATTTCCACCCATGCTGAGAAAGGATTCCCCCTTCTTTGGTCATGCTCCGAGAATGTCATAAAGCATAGGTCAGCGGCAGGTGAACATTCAGGTAGGGAGAGGTCATATGTAGCCGAAAACGCCGTTTCATGTCATGCGATCTACGTTGCAATCCTAGTAGCTTTTCAGGCTCTTGGCGCGGAAGCACACAGCTGACCTGCGTGTCGACAGCACCTACGTGCCTCAACACCTCCAGACATTACTCCGCACGATGGATGAAAAGTCAAAAATGTTCGATAGCTACGTGTACACTTACAAAACCACTTATACATATGATAATGTTCATATACATGCATATATATATATATATATATATATATATATATATATATATATATATATATATATATATATATATATGTATGCATGTGTTTACGTGTGCATCGTTTTGTGTGGGTGTCCATAAAGAATATTGTGTGAATAATTTCACACGCAAATTTGTATTTGCATTCTTTTTACAAATCAGTATGGATCCATAGAGAGGCACATACACACACACACACGCATGATTTCCTATATCTAAATACAAATATAACTCTCCTGATGATGATTTTAAGAAAGTCGAAATCTTGGACAATATTTCTTTCGAAATAGACTTTGGACAATTTCTGACATTCTGAATTATACGAACTTTGTCGATCAGTAAAATTAATAGGCACAAAACATCTGTAGTTTTTAATAACATTTGCCTATATATAATGAAAAATATATATAGGCAAATAACATAAAATTTAAAATATATATAGGCAAATAACATAAAATTTAATAACATTTGCCGATATATATTGAAAAATATATATAATATTAAAAAATTAAAATCTTCAGGCACACTGGTTTGTATATTAATATTCTTTCGTTTTTATTATTATTTCATTTAGATTCCTCGACTAGTTTCGGCCAATATGGCCATCATCAGGAGAGAAAAAAATTCTGCTTGCTGGTAGCAGTGAACGACAGAAATGAATGTCTTGATGGAGACAATGAACTTTTGTCTGTAGTTTTCATTTGTTTCTTTTTATTTTTTTGTTTTTTTAACATGAATTTTGATCATTTAAGTTGTTATTTGTGATAAGAGCTGGATGGATTCATGCTGCTCTGAATTCCCCTGGTCAGTTTGACAGTTTTATTGGTTTCTGGAAAGGGGATGTGTCTCTGTTAAATGTGTGTGTGTTATTTTGTTCTTGGGGTGTGAGTGAGTATGATGTCTGTAAGCGTGTATATTACTATGGCGGTGTGTTATCATTTGGCTCATTAGGGAGTGAGTGAGTATGATATGTGTAAGTGTGTATATTCGTGTGGTGTGTGTGTATAAGTGTGAGGCCTCAACAGCTCTGTAATATATATATTATATATATATATATATATATATATATATATATATATATATATATATATACTGTGTCTACTATATGTGTCTAAATGTCTACTCATTTTCCACTCGGATATGGTTTTGATGTCATTAGTGAAAGACGAGAGAACATCGTTGTGTTTATTACCAAGTACATTCGACATATCCATGTCATTATCAGGGTTTTGAAATGAAATGAGTATGTCTAAACTGTACAACGAAACCTATCTTAAAGAAAACATGGTGCCGAAATATACTCACTAGCTTAAAAGCCATCGATCGGCATTTAAGCTATGTCCATTGGAGGCCTCTTGATTGGGCCTTAAGCTTGTTCAGGAGTTTGAGAGTCTCTAAGTCTTTACATATTCTCAGAATTGGAAGCTCTACTGGTTGCCGTTTAAACTGGGTTTCGATTTTCACGGGACTTTCTTTTCCTCGCTGCAGCCTTGGCTCTTTTGATTGTAATCTGGTCCTCTGTTGGCGAAAATTTCTTTTTTGCGAGGCACACTGCTGCTATATATATATATATATATATATATACACGCACACACACACACACACACACACACACACACATATATATATATATATACTGAACAATAAAAATATTAAAAATTAAAATCTTCAGACACACTGGGTTGTATATTAATATTCTTTCGTTTTTTTTATTATTATTTCATTTAGATTCCTCGACTAGTTTCGGCCAATATGGCCATCATCAGGAGAGAAAAAAATTCTGCTTTCTGGTAGGAGTGAACTACAGAAATGAATGTTTTGATGGAGAAAATGAACTTTTGTCTGTAGTTTTATATATATATATATATTAAAGTTACTTCAAAATTCGCTTGAGGATAAATTGGAACTGATGTCTTTAATTTAATTGCAAAATTAAATTCGTGGCTTTTAGTTTCCATTTTTTAAACATGGTTAGAACTGTGTAGCGGAAAAAAACATATTTTAAATCAATTAATTTATAATATTAATGCTCTCCAAATTTACATTGAGCACTATTTTTATAAAAATAAAAAAAATATCTATAAGAACACCGGATTATATATCTTACTGTTCTTTCTTTTATTTTTATATATATATATATATATATATATATATATATATATATATATATATATATATATATATATATATATATATATATATATATATATATATATATATATATATATATATATATATATATATATATATATATATATATATAAAGTTGTACTCGCTTGAAAACCATTGGGTATTTCGGCTTGTAGTAGAACAAACCAATACCCAAGGAAAATGAGGAACAAAAAAAAGAAAGAACTAAGAACATGAAATTGAGGCGAAAACAATTATATATTCAGCCAAAAAAAGGTACACATAAACCGTACAGAAACCCCAAAGATAAATCATTGTATATACACATATCTTCCAACCACCAACAATCAATCAGATACCACAATCAATCAAACGCAGGCTTTCCGATGATCCTTCTAACGAAACCATTTTCATCGAAGCTAAGAAAGAGTATGAAACAGATAGGGGTTTCCTAGCAACATTCATAAGCACACAACACAGCACAAAAAAGCCAGCAGGAAGAAAAAAATCCTATGGTTCAACCCACCGTACAACAATAACATAAAATCAAACGTAGAACAACTATTCAATAAAATCATACAGAAATATTTCCCCGCATCAAACACTCCACGAGATATTCAAGAAAACAATATAAACTACCTACAGTTGTCACGAGAATATGGCACAAATAATAATAAAAAAGCACAACAGGAAAACAATGAACAAAGCACATGAACAAATTAAATCCAATCATAACTGCAGAATAAAGAGCGAATGTCCTTTAAATGGCAATTGTTTAGAGAACAAT
>CAHIKZ030004531.1:917500-937500 GCA_903632075.3 Acanthosepion pharaonis
TTCGGAATTGTCCTCATCTTTGTTACCATATTGATTACAACGTTTCGGCCCTTCAGTATCTGTCTATATTTCTGAGATTAACATCATTATTTACATTATTCGGACTATTGTCATCATCTTTGAAACCATATTGAACAACGTTTGGCCCTTCAAGTATCTGTCTATATTATTGAGATAAAGGTTCCACAATTATTTACATTATTCAGACTATCATCATCTTTGTTACCATATTGATTACAAAGGCCCTTCAGTATCTGTCTATATTTCTGAGATTAGGTATGTACATTATTTACATTATTCGGACTATTGTCCTCATCTTTGTTACCATATTGATTACAACGTTTCGGCCCTTCAGTATCTGTCTATATTTCTGAGATTAGGTATGTACATTATTTACATTATTCGGACTATTGTCATCATCTTTGTTACCATATTGATTACAACGTTTCGGCCCTTCAGATATGTCTATATTTCTGAGATTAGGTATGTACATTATTTACATTATTCAGACTATTGTCATCATCTTTGTTACCATATTGATTACAACGTTTCGGCCCTTCAGTATCTGTCTATATTTCTGAGATTAGGTATGTACATTATTTACATTATTCGGACTATTGTCCTCATCTTTGTCGCCATATTTATTACAACGTTTCGGCCTTTCAGTATCTGTCTATATTTCTGAGATTAGGTATGTACATTATTTACATTATTCAGACTATTGTCATCATCTTTGTTACCATAAAAGTTTCGGCCCTTCAGTATCTGTCTATATTTGAGATTATTATTTACATTATTTACATTATTCGGACTATTGTCCTCATCTTTGTCGCCATATTTATTACAACGTTTCGGCATTTCAGTATCTGTCTATATTTCTGAGATTAGGTATGTACATTATTTACATTATTCAGACTATTGTCATCATCTTTGTTACCATATTTATTACAACGTTTCGGCCCTTCAGTATCTGTCTATATTTCTGAGATTAG
The DNA here is from genome assembly GCA_903632075.3 of Acanthosepion pharaonis. NCBI lineage: Eukaryota > Metazoa > Mollusca > Cephalopoda > Sepiida > Sepiidae > Acanthosepion > Acanthosepion pharaonis. Next base: position 918,493 of record CAHIKZ030004531.1, read on the forward strand.
GTATGTACATTATTTACATTATTCGGACTATTGTCCTCATCTTTGTCGCCATATTTATTACAACGTTTCGGCATTTCAGTATCTGTCTATATTTCTGAGATTAGGTATGTACATTATTATTCAGACTATTGTCATCATCTTTGTTACCATATTTATTACAACGTTTCGGCCCTTCAGTATCTGTCTATATTTTGAGATTAGGTATGTACATTATTTACATTATTCGGACTATTGTCCTCATCTTTGTCGCCATATTTACGCAACGTTTCGGCATTTCAGTATCTGTCTATATTTCTGAGATTAGGTATGTACATTATTTACATTATTCAGACTATTGTCATCATCTTTGTTACCATATTTATTACAACGTTTCGGCCCTTCAGTATCTGTCTATATTTTTGAGATTAGGTATGTACATTATTTACATTATTCGGACTATTGTCCTCATCTTTGTCGCCATATTTATTACAACGTTTCGGCATTTCAGTATCTGTCTATATTTCTGAGATTAGGTATGTACATTATTTACATTATTCAGACTTTGTCATCATCTTTGTTACCATATTTATTACAACGTTTCGGCCCTTCAGTATCTGTCTATATTTCTGAGATTAGGTATGTACATTATTTACATTAGGACTATTGTCCTCATCTTTGTCGCCATATTTATTACAACGTTTCGGCCCTTCAGTATCTGTCTATATTTCTGAGATTAGGATGTACATTATTTACCAGACTATTTTCCTCATCTTTGTCGCCACATTTGTCACAACGTTTTTCGGCCGTTGTACGCTCCGGCCTTCTTCGCCTTGGTTGGAATTTGAACTGAACCCTTTATTTCGATCACTGGGGTAGACTGTTTCTAGTTCCACGTGCCATGTTTGATGGATGTCAGTTATCAGTTATCTCAGAAATTTTCAGAGGGAAAATTCTCCAGGAGATAACTGACATCCATCACCTTGGCCCACGTGGAACCAAACCTTTATCCCCCCATGTGTGATCGAAAGAAAGGGTTCAGCAGGAAATTTCAACCAAATTGAAGAAGGCATCCATCAAAGAGCGTACAGTCTACCCCAGTGATCGAAAAACGTTGTGACAAATATGGCGACAAAGATGAGGACAATAGTCCGACGAATGTAAATACAGCCAAAGCCTAATTGAAAGAGCTTTCAAATACACGAAAAATACTCCATGAATTAACCAGAGGTACAAAATTCCTAATGATATATTATAGTTTACTGATATATATGACCTGCAAACTGTTGGTAAGCCGTGAAAAACAAACCAATTAATCTTATAACTTTCTCTTTGAGTAGAGATTTTCCAAGCGTGGCTTAGATGTGGCACAAGGCCAAAAGTATGGGGCATCCAGTGATGATCGAACTCACTTTTCAGTAGTAACTGATCTAGAAAGCCAAGCTTGCTGACCATTACACCAAACCGAGGTGCTCAAGCGTTCACTTTGAGTAACTCCTTCTATTCGCTGTCATATAGGAAATTAGATATTACAGTATTCTTTTCTCATTATGTGTTTGTTCCGTTTCTTTTGGATTGTAGGTATACTTTTCGTTTTTTTTTCTGAATTTCTTGATGAGAAGATATCATTATTTACATTATTTATATGCGGACTATTGTCCTCACCTTTGTTGTTTTTATCGCGACGTTTCGACCGTTGTACCCTTCGACCTACCTCGGGTGAGTAAAAAACGTTTTTGCACGAGAATGTGGTCGAAAATCCAGAATCTATTCGTCATCGCGCACAGGAATTGAACCTCTTCACATCAATGTCACATCGAATTTTGACAAAAGATTTCTCTCTACACGCTTCCAAAATTCAACAGACACAAGAACTGAAACCTGCTGGCCATTTGGGGCGCCGTACATTTGTCAATTGGGTGCTTGGGCAAAGACAAGCCGATGAGGATTTTTCGCGAAAAATCCTCTTTAGTGATGAAGCCCATTTTCATCTTGGTGGATTTGTTAATAAGCAGAATTATTGCATTTGGGCTGATAAAAATCCAAGGAAGATTGTTGAAAAGCCATTGCATCCACAAAAGGTGACTGTTTGGTATGCATGTTTTTACTAACGGAATCATTGGGCCGTTTATTTATAAATTTGAACGGACGTCCATTTTCGATAACTTTAACACGTTGTTTGATTGTTAATCTTTCCATGGTTGAAATTGCCAAAGACTTAAGTTGTTAAATCTGAAAGAAAAAAAAAAATTAGACGCTTAAACTTAATTCACATTTAAAACCGATCCAATCTATTGGAACATTCTTTACAAAGGACCGGAAATTGTGGAGAGCCATAATCACCAAAGTCCATTTTCGTAATAGGCTTCAAAAACTGTAACACGTTGTTTGATTGTTAATCTTTCCATGGTTGAAATTGCCAAAGAATTAAGTTGTTAAATCTGAAAAAAAAAAAAAAATAGACGCTTAAACTTAATACACATTTAAAATCGGTCCAATTTATTAAAACAACCTGTAAAAAAAAAGCACTAAAGAATGTACATTCATCCAATTCGTTATTTGTGACTTTTACCCGTACATCACCGAGAAACTGCTAATGGCTGCTGTAAATCAAGCAAAAAATGACTGTCGTATTAGCGATTGCGAAATAAATGTCATAAAAACCTATACTATTCCATAATGATTATCTGTGGTAAAAAAGAAATAACCCAGAATTTAAAATTGCAATGGGAACATTTGATTCAGCAGGGGTACGCGAATTAGATTACATTTATTTTCGTCATTAAGGACATTGGACTCTATAGTGACAATGGTGTAATTCTCCTCCGTAAAACAAGTCCACGAAGTAGAGACCGATTGAGAACGGAACTGATAAAAATTTTAAAGATCACGAACTAAATATTACCACCACCACCACCACCAATGCTAAAGTGATCAACTTTCTCGATGTCACCTTAGACTTGAATAATGGTTATTACAAACCATATAGCAAAGATCTATATAATTATAGATACGGCAGTAATCAATCAACGCACCACCGCAAAATTCTATACCTTTTCAACTTCAAAATGATAATAAATGGACTTATTTTCAAGTAAAAAAATTAATCAACTCCAAAATGGATTAATCAACTCCAAAATGAATTAATCAACTTCAAAATGGATCAATCAACTTCAAATTGGATTAATCAACTTCAAATTGGATCAATCAACTCCAAAATGGATCAATCAACTTCAAAATGGATTAATCAACTTCAAATTGAATCAGTCAATATCAGAATGGATTAATCAACTTTAAATTAGATCAATCAACTTCAAAATGGATCAATCAACTTCAAAATGGTTTAATCAACTTGAAATTGAGAAAATGTCAAAAACCTAAAAACAATCAACTTTTTTTTGGTAAATTGAAAATTATTTTTTTAATTAATTTACCCCATTATTAAGGAAATTGACTGTTTGTCTTCATTATATAGATGAAGAAAAAACCAAAATACAAACAACTTAGAGGCAAAGAAAGCATTGGGCGAGCCTACAGTAAAAGTAAGAGAAAGTCCCATATGAGCAAAAATGATGATTGATGATGATGCTGTAGAAACCTCTACAAAAGAAGCTGAAGAAGAATTAGAAACAGCTCCAAAGAAGACTTACCTCAAGAAAACTGTGGCTGGCATAAAAAGTCCCAGATTTTAGCTGCACATGCCACAGCAGGAAATTGGAAAGACCTGGCAAGAACAATTGGTGTGCCTCTGCCAACAGTGTACCGTTGGTTAGACCAGGGTGCTGATAAGAGTGACTCTAGGGGAGGAGCAAGAAAATATAAGAATTTTATGGTCGAATTTATTGAAAACTCTCCTAGGGTCACTCTTCAAGACATTGTAAATAAGTTGGTCGAAAAGTATAAGGTTCGTGTGACGAAAGAATGCATAAGAAAGCACTTGGACTCCATGGCCTTTACTTTAAAAGCGGTTCATTATGAACCAGAAGCTGCCAATAATAATGTCAATAAGGTGAAACGTAAGGATTATGCAGTAGCTTTATTAGAATTTCAGTCCCAAAGTGTGCCAATTCTTTATATGGATGAAACCAATTTTAATCTCTATATTTCAAGAAGAGAAGGTCGCTCTAAAAAAAAGGCACGAGGTGCACTACAGTCGCGGCCGGATCCAGGGGAAATAACATCCATGTTATTGGATGTATTAGTAATAATGGATTAATTCATCATAAAATTAAAAGAGGTTCTTTCAAAAAAGAGGATGCGAAAGAATGGACCAGGGAGTGCCTGAGAAAGGCAAATGAATTACTAATAATTTGGCACTCTCAAATCACCGTGCTGATAACAAATATGGCGCCAGTTTGTCTACATTGCGCAGATCAGTACGAAAATTTCAGTGATCTCGCAGGTCAATGTTGCCAACATTGTGTGAAAATTTTGTGTGAATTGATTGGACGGTTTTTGAAATATTAGAAAAAAAGTTATCTTGATATATATATATATATATATGATATATATGATATATATATCATATATATATATATATATATATATATATATATATATATATATATATATATATATATATATATATATATATATATATATATATATATATATTTATATTTTATATATATATATATATATATTGTATTGGTAATGATATTTTTCAGTGAATTATTTTATTATAGTTGATTCAAAAGCAGGAAAATGTATTTTCAATGGTCAGGAATAATAACGTTTTTTTGTTTTTTTTTTTAAGGGCAAAAAGTCCCTTTTATGAATATTCATTTTAAACACCACACGAACATATAGACAAAATATTTTTTAAAATGTATAATTTATATATTTTTAGAATTGCTATATTGTTTATGGTCATCCGCCTTCGTTTGGTTTTTCAAGTATTAAAAGAAATAAACAAATTATTTTTGTTTTGCCTCGGGATAAACGAAGCAAAAATGTCGGCTGCTTTTAAAGCAATATCATTGTTTGCGTCCCTCATTCTTTCGTAAATACGGAAATGGTTCCAGTTAATGGCGTTCCTTCGGAGAAGTCAGCTAAACGAATATTCGTGATGTTATGCCGAAAAAGAATTTACTTGATTTGAAGTTCAGGTTTACGAGAAATATTTGACTGGGAATTTCGTAAAAAGGTTCGTTTAGGAGAATGCATCTCTCTTTCTAAAAAAAAAAAATATGTTCTTTCTTCTTTTTATAATCGACATATGGGCTTCTATATATGTGAAAAAAAAAATAACGAAAAACAAATGTATAAAAGAGGCTTGCCGGGGGATATGAGAAAAATTGGGATATTTATTTTTTAAGCGGAATTCGTAATCCAAGAACGATATTCAAACATTACATTACTTTGCCTTAAAAGAGATTCTGACAGGTAAAAGTAAAAATCAAGGTGACAGGTAAGAGAAGGAAGACTTGCCATTCTTTGAAGTTCTTATTATTCCCCAAGTTGTTACCATCATTAATATCATGATGGAATATTCTTTTTTTTCAACAACTTCTTGGTTTAATTCTCTTCGTATTTCACTGTCCTTTTTTTATTTATTACTGCAACTACTACAATTAAAGTTACTACTACTACTACTATTATTATTATTAATATCATTATTATTATTATTATTATTATTATTATTATTATTATTATTATTATTATTTTCTTTGATTTCTGGCGTTTACACATTTCTTTCCGGGTCCCGCCCAGGTACCTAAGGTTAGAAATGGCGTCATGACATTTTCCACTGACAAAAAAAAAAAAAAAAAAAAAAAAAAAAATTAAATTACATAGATAAAGCCCTTCGTAAAGTGTGGGCTGTACTTGTCAGAACAATTTTTTGTATCTCCTTGAGGCATGGACTTCCAGGAATCCCTTTAATTAGTCTACTGCAGTCTTTTTCAACCAGTCCTAGGGCTCCAACTACAACAGGGATTGTTGATGTTCCCATGTGTCACATTTTCGAGATTTCTATCTCAAGGTCCTTGTACTTTGACAACTTTTTGAATATCTTCAAAAATACATTGCAGTCAGCAGGGACTGCCATATCAATAAGGAGGCACTTTTTTTTGTTTGTGGTCTTTAATAACAATATTCAAGTGGTTGGCCTTGATTGTTCTGTCAGTGTGTATTGTGTAGTCCCATAGAATTGTAACAGGTCCTATCTCCGTAACCGGGTCTGGGTGGTGTTCATACCAGTTTCTTTCAGTTTCTTTCCCGTAGAAGTTGCAGATTTTCCAATGCAGATATTGGCCCACTCTGTCATGTCGGGTTTTATATTCAGTGGGTGCCAACACCGTACAACCTGATACAAGATGATCAATCGTTTCTGGATATTTATCACAGAATCTGCATTTTGGGCTGACACAATATTTTTAGTATATGTGCTTGATAATTCCTAGTTAGCAAGCATTGGTCTTGCGCAGCAAGGATAAAACCTTCAGTTTCCGCTTTCAACCCTGCACTACGTAGCCACTGATGGGTACGGGTTTTGTCTACGTCAGATTGTTTGGTATGGCAGAGTATTGGCCATAAAGCGGTTTATCTTGCCATCGCTTCTGTAGCTGGTCGGTTGCATTCGTCTTTGCTGTCTTTTTAGGTATTTTGCAGTTTCAGCCGGTGTATTGTGCTGTAGTTGCATCTCTACGCCCATTTGAAACTCCATTTTGAATTTGTTGGCTTCTTTCATTACGGAGTAAAGACGCTTACTACTTTCATGTTCCTTGACGCATACCATCATCCAGTCTTTTGTAGTTTCCAAATATCTTTGGAGGCCAATTGCTGTAGTTTTGTAGGACAGTTCTAGTTGTACTAATCCTCTGCCTCCTTCGGATCTGGGCACATACAGACGATCGACATCAGCTTTGGGATGATGCATGCGATAGCAAGTGAGAAGCTTTCTCGTTTTGGCGTCCATTCACTTAATTTCAGCTATAATCCAGTTAAGGACATTAAATCTGTATTGCATCACAGGGATAGCCAATGTGTTTATGGCTGATATCCTGTTTTTTGAGTTTAGCTCAGTATTTAGTACCAGACGTACACGCCTGTAGTACTCTTTTTCTTATTTTTTCCTTCATTTGGGGTGTTGTATGCCATCTCCTTCGCTAATTCCTAGGTACTTATAAGCTTCACCATGCTCCAGTTCCCTAATCTTTGTGACAAAATCTAAATCTATTAAGGGTGTTTCTGTAATTCTACCTTTCTTGAAAGTTACTTTTGCACATTTATCTAATCCGAAGTCCATACCTATGTCGTCAGTGAAGTATTTTACAATATTGAGGAGGCCTTTCAACTCATTGTCGTCTTTGGCAAAGAGTTTGAGATCATCCATGTAGAGTAGGTGATTAAATATTTTCTTATTTACTTTGTAACCATAGCTACTGTTGTTCAGTTCATGTGTAAGAGGGATTAAGGATGAACAAAACAGAAGGGGTGACAGAGAGTCTCCTTGAAAGATTCCACGTCGGATATTCAGACGGTTGGATATGGCAGTGCCCCCGGTGTGACTAAGGTATAGTTTGGTGTTCCACATTCCCATGCTGTGCTTAAGGAAATTTAATACCACAGGGGAGACTTTGTACATTTCCAAAGTCTTAAGGATCCAAGAATGTGGAACACTATCAAAAGCTTTACGATAATCAATCCACGCTGCACTTAGATTCCTGCGTTGTCTCCTACAATTTTCCAGGATCATCTTATTTATCAGAAGTTGATCTTTGCAGCCATATGAACCTCTTCTGCATCCCTTCTGTTCCAGCTGGAGAGTGCTGTTTGTTTCGAGAAAGGAATAAGTACGGTTCGTCAGTACAGACGTGATCAACTTATACGTTGTGGAGAGACATGTTATCGGTCTATACTTTTTCGGGTCGTCTGTTTCAGTTGTGTTTGGTATGAGGTATGTAATACCTTCAGTAATCCATTCCGGGATTTTATTGGGATTATTTACAAGCGTTGATAATGTTTTTGCAAGAGATCTATGGGTAGATGTGAGATGATACAGCCAGAAATTATTATTATTATTATTATTATTGTCCTTCTTCGCCTTCTTCTTGGTCACCTTCCTCCTCTTCTTCTACATCTTATTTTTCTTCTCACTATTATTATTATTATTATTATTGTCTTTTTTCGCCATCTTCTTCTTGTCTACCTTCGTCTTCTTCTTTTACATATTCCTTTCCTTATTATTATTATTATTATTATTATTATTATTCTTCCCCCGCCTCTTCTTGTTTACCTTCATCTTCTTCTACAATTTTTCTTCTCACTATTATTATTATTATTATTATTATTATTATTATTATTATTATTATTATTATGTTGGTAGCGCCCATTGACATAGACATGGTGTCAACAACTCCTCACTATTCAAAAACCATTTGGGGAAGCCTCGCAGATTGATTGGATGTTTGATTGATTGGCTTGATTTTTACGGCTTATCAACACAATACAAGTTATTTAAAGACAGAAAATATTTTTAGAGTGTAAGAGTTTTTTTTTTGTAGAGCGGGATGATAATAATGATTTAGTGATGAAAATCTTATTAATTAACCCATAGCTAGGGGAAAAGAGGTGGATTCATACCTTTCCCATCGGTATTTGCGCGTAAGTGAATATGAGCAAAACTCAGCTGAAATTGGAACTCGGCTCTCCGATTAACAATGCCGATCCACTATCCATTACACCACCCGCACATCCAATCTTACAGCACTTGGTTTTCCCAAGCAATCACTCATCTACGAACAGACCAGCGTGGACAGAGCGTAATCGTACGGGAGCCTGTGTTTCAACGTTATATGGCCGAAACCTAAACTGTAAATGGTTTCTGGATGTTTACAATTCTACCTAAGCGCATTTCATTTTTCTTTGTGGCGTTCCTAACTCATTCATTACAATAGGAATTGGGTCTTTATTATTATTATTATTAGTGTTATTTGTTGCCTTCTATGTTATTTTCATCTTCTCGTTGTATAATATTTTTTCCTTCAAACTATTATAAATTACACTTTATTTATTTATTACTAGCAGCATGGCCCGGCGTTGCCCGTGCTTGATTCAAAAATCGTACGACTCATACAGCAATCGCTATCACTTGACTTAAAATATCTTTGCCCTTCCTTGTCTTTAAAGGAGTGCCCTTTGCCGTGCTGATGTTGCTACATGCCTTACTTTTTGCCTATCTCACACTGCGAAGTTTTTCTAAGCTCGATACTAAACATTAAATCTGTTACGAAAAAAGAACTAAACAAAATGAACACAAAACGATCAGCTTTAAAAAAGGACTCGTAACTGGAAAAATCGAATGAAAAAAGAATGTTAACAACATATACTTTTTCACACCCAACCCAGTTCTGCGGAATCAGAATCAACGTTGAGTTTAAGCAAGCGAATGAGCCAATTGGAGTAAAGTGCAATGCAGATTTAAATTTTTCCCACTTGTGACGAATGCAGCTATCGATATTTTTTGCATGCTAGTATGCTAGTTAACATTCGTGTCAGTCAGCTGTTGGCTCTCACGCTGGCCAAAAGAATCTTCCTGCCTATTCATGGCAGCCAGCTATTGGTTCTCGCTCTGGCCAGTACAAAATGGCCGCAAACTACATGAAAAATGCCGTAGAAGCATGAAAAAAATCGATTATTTCCACTATCGATGGGAGTTGGGAAATGCAAAGTCGGTCTTGGCGTTCCCGATAACTTGGAGCATGTGCATGTAAATTTTGGTCCCAATCCGTCGAAAATGGCGGCCGTCCATTCGTTATACACACACGCACACACACACACAACCTGCCTTTTCTAGATAGAGATTAGACTCAAGATTTCTGGTGGATAAGTAGTCGCCTAAAATCACCCGTACTTTGCTCAATATCCAACCAGTCCCCAGCAAAAGCGTGTTCAAAATCGCTCTATTGCTTCATCGAATTTCTTTTCTATATCCAATGTTTAGTCTATTTATAAAGGTTTCAAGTTGCAGAACTGACCTCTATGCTTTGTTGGGTTCGTCTAGGTGTCGAAAAAACAATATAAAGCCGTAATAATTGGTTGGTCGGTTTCGAAATAACAAAATAAAAGGTTGGTTGTGTGACGTCCCTAAACACAGCCTTCGCTCGCTCCTCGCTGCTTCGTTCGGGTGTCGCCGCTCCAAACGTGACGTCCGCCTGTTGCGTCAGTCGTGTTGTCTCGTCCTGTGACGACCAACTGGCTTGGTATCGGTCGCGGCACCCAAATGTGACGTTCTAACCTTTTGGTGATTCGGATGGTTAGATTCGATATCAGCCTCGTCGTTCCCAACTCGCTTCCAACGTCTGGTTACCAAAGTAACTGCGTTGATCTCCAGTCTGCCTACCCACGCTGTGAATTGATCTTAGGCAGACGAAATCAATCAGTCGCTGGGGCTGTAATGCAAGTTGGGTTCAAGCGAGGGTAGTATCGCACAAATATGTATAAAAGAAATAAAATGATAACTCAAAAGTTCAAGGTATCAAAAAAAGGATAACAATACTTTATGTCTAGTTGCTGGATACATGGGACTGCGTCTATCTCCCGACCCGTTATATGGATTGTGACACGTTGTTTTTTGTTAGGCGAGTTTTAACACTTTAAGTTGTCTGTTCTTTAAGAAATTGGTTCTTGGTGTGTCTTCAGGCGAAAGTCGAAAAACTTATTTTGCTGGTATGGATCTAAGTCGCTCTTCAAAATAAATTGTTCTTGGATTGAAAATGAGTTCGGAAGTTGCGCGAATTTTAGTCAGCTGCGAGGCCTGCTTCAACTGAGCACTCTGAACTCTTCTCTGCTGAACTCGGAACTCCACTGGAAACTCTCCGAGAAACTCTGCCGGACTCTACTGATTTCTGCTCGCTGCGACTTTGCTTATATGGATGCCGACTAAAACCGGGGTGGATTTGTCGGGGCCGGAGGTTCCTCGATAATTCTAAATACGTATCCACTTCTTTTATTTTTGGTTAGGAATTTTCCACCTCTTTCCATTTTTGGGAGTCTTCTCTTACTCCCACCTTCTCACCATACTTCAGAGGGGCGTCAACGGCTCTCTCCACTTCTTCGTAGCAACTTCTCATACCTATCCTCTAAATGGGCGGCGGCGGCTTCCCTCCCTGCGTCACGTGATCACCTCCGCCCGGTCCTCGCCACCACTCGGCCAATGATGTCCAGCCGGACGTGTGCGATCCAGCTGGCTTTGTTTCAGGAAGAAAAAAAAATATATCTTGCTCAAAAAAAAATTATCTTTTTCTTTTCCTTTTCTTTCCTTAATCGCAGCTCTCATCCCCCAATGTCACCTGGGATCCGTCAATGCCAATTATCAAGCGAGGCAGTCGTCCAGCGAAAACACAGTCGACGGTCGTCTCGAAAAAACAGTTCCATTGTTCTAGTCATTCTTGGTGCCAATTTCTGATAACATAGTTTTGTTATCACAACCGAATTCTCACACCTATAGATGTCTTGTCAAAAAACGGTCAAGTCGTTACTCAGGGTTGGCTTCGTGTGCGTCTAGTAGACGACCCATTAAATCCTTTCCCGACAATATTGTTTGCCCCCTCTGACACAGTTAATTTTTCTTATCTATCCAAAGCCCTGTATTTCACCTTTTCTTTGTCAATTATCAAAATAACATTATCAATTGGAGTTCTCTTAGCTAGTCGGTCTGTGGGTTGCTAATTAGATGTTTGCCAGCATTAAGCGGCTGTTATCTATCCCCGACAACACAAGTTCGCCGCCAGAACATTTCCTTATCCACTTAGAATTTTTCTGCAATGATAATGACACCTTTTCGCAATTTGCTACTTATCAAAAAAACATTGTCAATGCCCCTGGTCGTGGGTGATTTCTTTTATCATCTACGCTTAAGTCTCGCCTCTCCTTTCCTTTCTTTCCGTTCTCTTTTTCCTTTTTTTTCTTTTTTGTCCTGTTAAATGGTGTCACAGTTGGTTGGTTGGCTGGTTGGTTGGGTTAGGAGTCGTAATAGCAAAGTAAAGTCGGCTTGGTTGGTCTAGATTTAGAAATAATAAAGTAAAGCCAGTTTTGTTGGTCTAGGAGCCAAAATAGCAAAGCAGAGATGGGTTGATTGGTCTAGGTGACGTAATAGCAAAGTAAAATCTATTTGGTTGAGCCAGGTATCGCAGTAGTAAAGCAGGGCCGAGTGGTTGTTTTAAGTATAGAAATAACAAAGGAAATTCGGTTCCGTTGGTCAGTTCGGAATAGCAAAGTAATGAAGGGTTGGTTGGTGTAAGTATCGTAATAAGGAAATTTGGGTTAGTGTCATAGTATCAAAGTAAAGTCGAATTGGTTTGTTTAAGCGTCATAATAGCAAATTAAAGCCGAATTGGTAGGCCTAGGTGTCGTAATAGTAAAGTAACGCCGGCTTGGATGGTTTCGAAATAGCAAAATGTCAGGTTTCAAAGTAATGTCAGGTTGCTTCATAAAGTCGGGTTGGTTGAGTTAAGTGTCATAATAGGAAAGTAAAGCCGGGTTGGTTGGTTTAGGCATCGTAATAGTATAATAAAGTCGGGTTAGTTAGTCAGGGTGTTGCAATAGCTAACTAAAGCCGGGTTGGTTGGTCTAGGCGTCGCAATAGCAAAATACAGCTGGGTTGGTTGGTCTAGGCGTCGCAATAGCAAAATAAAGCCGGGTTGGTTGATCTAGGTGTTGCAATAGCTAAGCAAAGCCGGTTTGGTTGGTCTAGGCGTCGCAATAGCAAAGTAAAGCCGAGTTGGTTCGTCTAGGTTTTGCAATAGCTAAGCAAAACCGGTTTGGTTGGTCGAGGCGTCGCAATAGCAAAGTAAAGCCGGGTTGGTTGGTCTAGGTGTTGCAATAGCAAAGTAAAGCCGGGTTGGTTGGTCTAGGCATCGTAATAGTAAGGTAAAGTCGGGTTGGTTGTTCTGGGCGTCGTAATAGCAAAATAAAGCTGGGTGGCTTGGTCTAGGTGTTGCAATAGCTAAAGCAAAGCCGGTTTGGTTGGTCTAGGCATCGTAACAGCAAGGTAAGGTCGGGTTGGTTTGTCTAGGTGTTGTAATCGCAAAGTAAAGCCGAGTTGGTTGGTCTAGGTGTTGCAATAGCTAAGCAAAACCGGTTTGGTTGGTCTAGGAGTCGCAATAGCAAAGTAAAGCCGGGTTGTTTGGTCTAGGTGTTGCAATAGCTAAGCAAAGCCGGTTTGGTTGGTCTAGGCGTCGCAATAGCAAAATAAAGCCGAGGTGCTTGGTCTAGGTGTGGCAATAGCTAAGCAAAGCCGGTTTGGTTGGTCTAGGCGTCGCAATAGCAAAGTAAAGCCAGTTTGGTTGGTCTAGGCGTCTCAATAGCAAAGTAAAGCCGGTTTGGTTGGTCTAGGCGTCTCAATAGCAAAGTAAAGCCGGTTTGGTTAGTCTAGGCGTCGCAATAGCAAAGTAAAGGCGGGTTGGTTGGTCTAGGCATCGTAATAGCAAGGTAAAGTCGGGTTGGCTGGTCTAGGCGTCGTAATAGCAAAATAAAGCTGGGTGGCTTGGTCTAGGTCATGCAATAGGTAAGCAAAGCCGGTTTGGTTGGTCTAGGCATCGTAATAGCAAGGTAAGCTCGGGTTGGTTGGTCTAGGTGTTGTAATCGCAAAGTAAAGCCGGGTTGTTTGGTCTAGGTTTTGCAATAGCTAAGCAAAGCCGGTTTGGTTGGTCTAGGCGTCGCAATAGCAAAAGTAAAGCCGAGGTGGTTGGTCTAGGCGTCTCAATAGCAAAAAAGCAAAGCCGGTTTGGTTGGTCTAGGCATCGTAATAGCAAGGTAAAGTCGGGTTGGTTGGTCTAGGTGTTGTAATAGCAAAATAAAGCCGGTTTGGTTGGTCTAGGCGTCGCAATAGCAAAGTAAAGCCGAGTTGGTTGGTCTAGGTGTTGCAATAGAAAAGTAAAGCTCGGTTGGTTGGTCTAGGTGATGCAATAGCTAAAGCAAAAGCCGGTTTGGTTGGTCTAGGCGTCGCAATAGCAAAAGTAAAGCCGGGTTGGTTGGTCAGGTGTTGCAATAGCAACGTAAAACCGGTTTGGTTGGTCTAGGTGTTGCAATAGCTAAAGCAAAGCCGGTTTGGTTGGTTCAGGCGTTGCAATAGCAAATCAAAGCCGGGTTGGTTGGTCTAGGCGTCGCAATAGCAACGTAAAGCCGGGTTGGTTGGTCTAGGTGTTGCAAAGTAAAGCCGGGTTGGTTGGTCTCGGTGTTGCAATAGCAAAGTAAAGCCGGGTTGGTTGAAGGCGTCGGTTTGGGTTGGTTCAGGTTTTGCAATAGCTAAGCAAAGCCGGTTTGGTTGGTCGAGGCGTCACAATAGCAAAGTAAAGTTGGTATAGGGTTGGTTGGTCTAGGTGTTGCAATAGTAAAGTAAAGCCGGGTTGGTTGGTCTAGGTGTTGCAATAGCAAAGCAAAAGCCGGGTTGGTTGGTCTAGGTGTTGCAACAGCAAAGTAAGGCCGGTTTGGTTGGTCTAGGCATCGTAATAGTAAGGTAAAGTCGGGTTGGTTTGTCTGGGCGTCATAATAGCAAAATAAATCTGGGTTGGTTGGTCTAGGTGATGCAATAGCTAAATCAAAGCCGGTTTGGTTGGTCTAGGCATCGTAATAGCAAAAAGGTCGGGTTGGTTTGTCTCGGTGGTAATCGCATAGTAAAGCCGAGTTGGTTGGTCTAGGTGTTGCAATAGCTAAGCAAAGCCGGTTTTGTTGGTCTCAGGCGTCGCAATAGCAAAGTAAAGCCGGGTTGTTTGGTTGGTCTAGGTGTTGGTTCAGGCGTCGCAATAGCAAAATAAAGCCGAGTTGGTTGGTCTGGGTGATGCAATAGCTAAGCAAAGCCGGTTTGGTTGGTCTAGGCGTCGCAATAGCAAAGTAAAGCCAGTTTGGTTGGTAGGGCGTCTCAATAGCAAAGTAAAGCCGGTTTGGTTGGTCTAGGCGTCTCAATAGCAAAGTAAAACCGGTTTGGTTAGTCTAGGCGTCGCAATAGCAAAGTAAAGGCGGGTTGGTTGGTCTAGGCATCGTAATAGCAAGGTAAAGCCGGGTTGGCTGGTCTAGGCGTCGTAATAGCAAAATAAAGCTGGGTGGCTTGGTCTAGGTCATGCAACAGGTAAGCAAAAGCCGGTTTGGTTGGTAGGCATCGTAATAGCAAAAGCCAGGTTGGTTGGTCTAGGTCTAATCGCAAAGTAAAGCCGGGTTGTTTGGTCTAGGTTTTGCAATAGCTAAGCAAAGCCGGTTTGGTTGGTCTAGGCGTCGCAGTAGCAAAGTAAAGCCGAGGTGGTTGGTCTAGGTGTGGCAATAGCTAAGCAAAGCCGGTTTGGTTGGTCTAGGCATCGTAATAGCAAGGTAAAGTCGGGTTGGTTGGTCTAGGTGTTGCAATAGATAAGCAAAGCCGGTTTGGTTGGTCTAGGCGTCGCAATAGCAAAGTAAAGCCGAGTTGGTTGGTCTAGGTGTTGCAATAGAAAAGTAAAGCTCGGTTGGTTGGTCTAGGTGATGCAATAGCTAAGCAAAGCCGGTTTGGTTGGTCTAGGCGTCGCAATAGCAAAGTCAAGTCGGGTTGGTTGGTCTAGGTGTTGCAATAGCAACGTAAAACCGGTTTGGTTGGTCTAGGTGTTGCAATAGCTAAGCAAAGCCGGTTTGGTTGGTCTAGGTGTTGCAATAGCTAAGCAAAGCCGGCTTGGTTGGTCTAGGCGTCGCAATAGCAAAGTAAAGCCGGGTTGGTTGGTCTAGGTGTTGCAATAGCCAAGTAAAGCCGGGTTGGTTGGTCTCGGTGTTGCAATAGCAAAGTAAAGCCAGGTTGGTTGTCTAGGCGTAGCAAAATACATCTGGGTTTCTTGGTCAAGGTTTTGCAACAAGCAAAGCCGGTTTGGTTGGTCTAGCAAAGTAAAGCCGGGTTGGCAATAGGTGTTGCAATAAAGCAAAGCCGGTTTGGTTGGTCTAGGCATCGCAATAGTAAAGCAAAGCCGGGTTGGTTGGTTCAGGGTTGCAATCTGCAATAGCAAAAAGTAAAGCCGGGTTGGTTGGCAGGCATCGTAGCAAAGGTAAAGTCGGGTTGGTTTGTCTGGGCATCATAATAGCAAAATAAAGTTGGGTGGCTTGGTCTAGGTGATGCAATAGCTAAAGCAAAGCCGGTTTGGTTGGTTTAGGTTGTAAGGTCGGGTTGGTTTGTCTCGGTGTTGTAATCGCATAGTAAAGCCGAGTTGGTTGGTCTAGGTGTTGCAATAGCAAAGCAAAGCCGGTTTTGTTGGTCTAGGCGTCGCAATATCAAAAGTAAAGCCGGGTTGTTTGGTTCAGGTGTTTGGCTAAGCAAAAGCCGGTTTGGTTGGTCTAGGCGTCGCAATAGCAAAATAAAGCCGAGGTGCTTGGTCTCGGTGTGGCAATAGCTAAGCAAAGCCGGTTTGGTTGGTCTAGGCGTCGCAATAGCAAAGTAAAGCCAGTTTGGTTGGTCTAGGCGTCTCAATAGCAAAAGTAAAGCCGGTTTGGTTGGTCTAGGCGTCTCAATAGCAAAAGTAAAACCGGTTTGGTTAGTCAGGCGTCGCAATAGCAAAGTAAAGGCGTGTTGGTTGGTCTAGGCATCGTAATAGCAAGGTAAAGTCGGGTTGGTTGGTCTAGGCGTCGTAATAGCAAAATAAAGCTGGGTGGAGTTAGGTGCAACAGGTCAAAGCCGGTTTGGTTGGTCTAGGCATCGTAATCAAAAGCTCGGGTTGGTTGGTCTAGGTGTTGTAATCGCAAAGTAAAGCCGGGTTGTTTGGTCTAGGTTTTGCAAAGCTAAGCAAAGCCGGTTTGGTTGGTTCAGGCGTCGCAGTAGCAAAGTAAAGCCGAGGTGGTTGGTCTAGGTGTGGCAATAGCTAAGCAAAAGCCGGTTTGGTTGGTCTAGGCATCGTAATAGCAAGGTAAAGTCGGGTTGGTTGGTCTAGGTGTTGAAATAGCTAAGCAAAGCCGGTTTGGTTGGTCTAGGCGTCGCAATAGCAAAGTAAAGCCGAGTTGGTTGGTTCAGGTGTTGCAACAGAAAAGTAAAAGCTCGGTTGGTTGGTCTAGGTGATGCAATAGCTAAGCAAAGCCGGTTTGGTTGGTCTAGGCGTCGCAATAGCAAAGTCAAGTCGGGTTGGTTGGTCTAGGTGTTGCAATAGCAACGTAAAACCGGTTTGGTTGGTCTAGGTGTTGCAATAGCTAAGCAAAGCCGGTTTGGTTGGTCTAGGTGTTGCAATAGCTAAGCAAAGCCGGCTTGGTTGGTCTAGGCGTCGCAATAGCAAAGTAAAGCCGGGTTGGTTGGTCTAGGTGTTGCAATAGCCAAGTAAAGCCGGGTTGGTTGGTCTCGGTGTTGCAATAGCAAAGTAAAGCCGGGTTGGTTGATCTAGGCGTCGTAATAGCAAAATACATCTGGGTTTCTTGGTCTAGGTTTTGCAATAGCTAAGCAAAGCCGGTTTGGTTGGTCGAGGCGTCGCAATAGCAAAGTAAAGCCGGGTTGGTTGGTATAGGTGTTGCAATAGCTAAGCAAAGCCGGTTTGGTTGGTCTAGGCATCGCAATAGTAAAAGTAAAGCCGGGTTGGTTGGTCTAGGTGTTGCAATAGAAAAGTAAAGTCGGGTTGGTTGGTCTAGGGTTGATCCAATAGCAAAAGTAAAAAGCCGGTTTGGTTGGTCTAGGCATCGCAATAGTAAGGTCAAAATCTGGTTGGTTGGTCTAGGCGTCGTAATAGCAAAATAAAGCCGGTTTGGTTGGTCTAGGTGTTGCAATAGCTAAGCAAAGCCGCTTTGATTTGGTCTAGGTATTGCAATAGCTAAAGTAAGCCGGGTTGGTTGGTCTAGGTGTTGTAATAGCAAAGTAAAGACGAGTTGGTTGGTCTAGGTGTTGCAATAGCTAAGCAAAGCCGGTTTGGTTGGTCTAGGCGTCGCAATAGCAAAGTAAAGCCGGGTTGGTTGGTCTAGGTGTTGCAATAGCAAAGTAAAGCCGGGTTGGTTGGTCTAGGCATCGTAATAGTAAGGTAAAGTCGGGTTGGTTTGTCTGGGCGTCATAATAGCAAAATAAAGTTGGGTGGCTTGGTCTAGGTGATGCAATAGCTAAAGCAAAGCCGGTTTGGTTGGTCTAGGCATCGTAATAGCAAGGTAAGGTCGGGTTGGTTTGTCTCGGTGTTGTAATCGCAAAGTAAAGCCGAGTTGGTTGGTCTAGGTGTTGCAATAGCTAAGCAAAGCCGGTTTTGTTGGTCTAGGCGTCGCAATAGCAAAGTAAAGCCGAGTTGGTTGGTCTAGGTGTTGCAATAGCTAAGCAAAGCCGGTTTGGATGGTCTAGGCGTCGCAATAGCCAAGTGAAGCCGGGTTGGTTGGTCTCGGTATTGCAATAGCAAAGTAAAGCCGGGTTGGTTGGTCTAGGCATCGTAATAGCAAGGTAAAGTCGGGTTGGTTGGTCTAGGTGTCGTAATAGCAAAATAAAGCTGGTTGGCTTGGTCTAGGTCTTGCAATATGTAAGCAAAGCCGGTTTGGTTGGTCTAGGCATCGTAATAGCAAGGTAAGGTCGGGTTGGTTGGTCTAGGTGTTGTAATCGCAAAGTAAAGCCGGGTTGTTTGGTCTAGGTGTTGCAATAGCTAAGCAAAGCCGGTTTGGTTGGTCTAGGCGTCTCAATAGGAAAGTAAAGCCGGTTTGGTTGGTCTAGGCGTCTCAATAGCAAAGTAAAGCCGGGTTCGTTGGTCGAGGCATCGTAATAGCAAGGTAAAGTCGGGTTGGTTGGTCTAGGCGTCGTAATAGCAAAATAAATCTGGGTTGCTTGGTCTAGGTGTTGCAATAGCTAATCAAAGCCGGTTTGGTTGATCTAGGCATCGTAATAGCAAGGTCAAGTCGGGTTGGTTGGTCTAGGCGTCGTAATAGCAAAATAAAGCTGGGTTGCTTGGTCGAGGTGTTGCAATAGCTAAGCAAAGCCGGTTTGGTTGGTCTAGGCGTCGCAATAGCAAGATAAAGTCGGGTTGATTGGTCTAGACGTCGCAATAGCAAATTAAAGCCGGGTTGATTAACTGATATTGTAGGTTTAAACTATCACAATAATCAACATTTTCTATATAACAACAACTATGAGAACAATAA
>CAHIKZ030004531.1:942500-952500 GCA_903632075.3 Acanthosepion pharaonis
TTTAAACTCTTGAATACAATATTTTCAATATATCCTAAGAATATCTCTATTAATCCTTAACAGGTATTCGCGTTGACTGAAATGTCCATAGGCTGACCATGGAGTGAAGCCAAAGCGATGAACTCTTGAATGCATTATTTTCAATACTTCTTAAGAATATCTGCATTGTTTCTTAACAGATATTCGGGTTGGCTGAAACGTCCATAGGCTGACTATGGAATGAAGCCAAGGCTCTGAACACTTGAATGCAATTCTTTCAATACTTCTTATGAATATCTCTATTAATCCTTAACAAGTATTCGCGTTGGCTGAAATGTCCATAGGCTGACTATGGAGTGATGCCAAAGGTCTGAACTCTTGCATGCATTAATTTCACCTCATTGAATTAACAACTACATTTTTTCTTTCCAGTTAAATTACTATCTTGCTATTCAAAGAATCTGTTCATCCTGTTGCTCTACAATTTAACAACAGCAGATATCCTTTCCTTACCACTACTATATTGGTTCTTTCGTATTGAGGAACAGACAATAGACAGTCGGGCGAATAGTGATGGCGATCAACAAATTTAAATCAGCAGTCATGCAAAAAATACATTGAAACAAAGGATTGTCCTGATGAAACAAGTTCCCTTTCCTCAGGAGTTTGATTTTGATAATCTTTCGTAACTAACTCGGCAACTTGACATAGTATTCTCCATTGATGGTATGACTATTTTGTTAATAGTCACTAACCAAAATGCCTTTTGCTTCCCAAAATCTGAAACCAGCACCTTCCCGTCACATGAAACAACGATAGTTTTTTATGAGCAGGTGAGGAAGGGGTGTTTCTACAACATGGATTTTATCCTTGTCTCTGGATCAAAGTGATGAAGCCAGGGTTAGAAAACTTTTTTTAGGGAAACGGTAGGATCTACCTCAAACAATGTCAGATTTCCCCGTAATATCAGTCTGGTTTATTTTTGATCCGGTATCAGAAGACGTGTCACCCACAGAACAGAAATCTTCTTCATGCCAAGTTAATTGCGCATAACATTCTCAAATCTTCCACGGGATATCCTGATAACATTGGCTATTTGATTTATATTCAGTCGCCTTCTATCTATCACTTTCTGGTGAACACGATCAGTGTCCCACTCCAATCTGTGAAGCCAATTCGCTGCTACATCTCAATTTATATATGGTAGTATCTTTATAAAATGCAAATTTTATTGTAACTTAATTATGCATAATAAAGGATCATATGCAATCTATCAGGCCATCCCATAAGTTCTGTTCGAATTTTGAATAAAGAAAACAAGTGACCAAATGTTACATTTAATTACAGATTCAATCAACAATGTATTTTCTCTGATTATCTATGACTTCCTTCCATCTATTAACAAGCTTACTAATTCCATTACTGTAAAATTCTTTTGGCTTTGATTCGAAGAACTTACAAATGTCAGTTTTAACCTCTTCCTCTGTTACAAAAGCTGTTTCTTCCAAATGATTCTGTAAGCTACGAAACAAATGATAGTCTGAAGGAGCAAGATCGGGAGAATAAGGTGGATGAGGAATTTTCTCCCAACCAAGTTCTTCGATCTTTTGTGACGTGATTCTTGCTGTGTGGGGTCGCGCATTGTCCTGATGAAACATCACCTCTTTTCGATTCACTAGAGCAGGTCTTTTTTTCCTCAAAGCTTGGTTTAAACGCTCTAATTGCTGACAGTATATTTGAGCATTAATTGTTGCATTAGGTGGTAAAAATTCAAAGTGGATTATTCCTTGGCGATCCCACCAGATTGAAAGAAGAACCTTTTGCCCATGAAGTTCCCTTCTCGGTGGTGGCTGGGGTCCTTCCCCTTTGCCAAGCCACTGTCTATAACGCTTAACATTTTGATAAAAGATCCATTTTTCTTCGTCAGTCACAGGTCTATCCAAAAAAGGTGAAACAAGTTGGCGAGAATGGAGAGAAGAGCAAATGTCAACTCGGGATTTGAGGTTGTTTTCAGACAATTCATGAGGCACCCATTTTCCAAGTTTAGGAACTTTTCCAAGTTGTTGAAGATGACAATTAACAGTTATATGATTTGAACTGAGAACCACTACCAATTCCTTAACTGATAAAGCAGGATTTTCTTCAAGGTCTGCTTCAAGAAGCTTTTCATCAAACTCAACTGGACGTCCGGTTCGATCTTCATCTTCACGGGTGAAATCTCCACCTCTGAATTTTGCAAACCATCTTCTGCAAGTTCTTTCATTCACACATTCCTCTCCATAAACTGAGTGAATATTTCTAGCTGCTTCGGCTGCTGAGTTTCCTTTCTTGAACTCATAAAGCATTAAGTGCCTCAAATGATTCTTGGGTACTTCCATGTTAGCAGGGTTTTAATCAAACAAAATTACATTTTATTGTTCTCTGAAATAAAATAATGTTCAGCTCCATTAGACATTATAAAATACTCTTTAAATTTCGTTCATTTTAACAAAAAGTTAAAATTCGGACAGAACTGATGAGATGACACCTGATACATAAATAATTCAACTATAAAAATTGAAAATAAATACAATGTATCTAAATACAAATTAGAGACATGTCATAATAGATCATTTCATCTTAAGTTAATCAACAACGTTTTGCGTCAAGTTTTAGCATCAACATCAGATTTTTTTTCTTGTTTAAAAGTTGAATAATTTAAACACGTTCAAAATTATGGATAAAAATTGGTGAATTTTATATAGTTTTTATTTTCTTTTTCAAGACTTATCATGAGCAAAACAAATTCACGGATTTGGACGGAAAAAATGACCCCAGAATGACGTCAAAATCCTGTGAAAATTTTTCATCCTTTAATAGTCAGGTAGTATTTTTTATAAAATGCAAATTTTATTGTAGCTTAATTATGCACACGAAAGGATCATATGCAATATACATAAACAATTCAATTAGAAAAATTGAAAATAAGTACAATGTATCTAAATACAAATTAGAGACATGTCATAATAGATCATTCCATCTTAAATAAATCAACAATGTTTTGCGGCAATTTTTAACATCAACATGAGATTTTTTTCTTGCTTAAAAGTTGAATAATTTAAACACGTTCAACATTATGGATAAAAAAAATAGTGATTTTTATGTAGTGTTTTTTATGTAGTGTTTCTTCGAGACTTAGCACGAGCAAAAGAAATTCACGGATTTTGACAAAAGATATAAAAAGGATCCGGAATAATGTCAAAATCGGAGAAAATCTTTCATCTTCAGTTGTGATTAGTTTAATTTATAACGTGTATAAATGTAGACAGAAAAAAGCAAATGTTGATAAAGTTAACGAGGATCACAAAGCAGGGTTTGCCTTGGAAGCCCAGTCAGTATGTCACAGTTCTCATTAAGTCATTTTTTTTCTCAGAGTATTGTTTAAATATTGAAATCAGTTACAGGTTGGAAATTCATTGTCTCTTTATTCTGACAACGAAAATAAAATATGAACAACAACTGATTTAAATAAAAACATTAAAATATTTACCCTTTCTTCCATATATATATATATATATATATATATATATATATATTACATCTTGATTTTCATAAGTTAGTATTCATATAAAATAGAAATTTTATTGTAATTATGTACAATAATGGATCATATTCAATATAGGTGAACGATTCAATTAGAAAAATTGAAAATAAATTCAATGTATCTAAATACAAAATTAGAGACATGTCATAATAGACCATTCCATCTTAAATAAATCAACAATGATAAGCGGCAATTTTTAGTATCCACTGGAGATTTTTCTTGTTTAACATATTCAACTTTATGGATAAAATTTAATGAATTTTATATAGCGTTTTTATATAGCGTTTTTTCGTGACTTAGCATGAGCAAAACGAATTCATGAATTTTGTCAGTAAAACAGAGACCCCCACCGCAAAAAAAATGACGTTAAAACCCGCAAAATTGTTTTAACCTTCAATAGTCGGATTAATGGATAGCGGCTCGGATTGAGGAATCGGAGAGCCGAGTTCGAATTCCAGTCAATTCCATTCACTTACGAGCTAATACACTTGAGAAAGGTATGAATCCTCTTTTTCTCCCCCACTCCCATAATATAGCAGGACAGATTCGATTCTATAGCCTTGGATGGCAATTGGTCTACCGCAGAAAGAAATTGCAACCTACTGCAGGAAAAAAAAAAAATCTCGTGAGTCATGTATCGAAAGATACATGATGGCCTAAGCGTGTATCACACATGGCGTATAACTAATTGACTGAGTCGGTTATACTTAGTTTAATTTTTAACATACATAAAAGTGCAAGGACCTCGTGGGTCGCCACCGAATCTATGATTCGAGACCCAAATCTACTAGATATCAATTTTCATAAGGTATTATTCATATAAAATACAAAATTCCTTGTAACCTAATTATGTACAATAATGGATCTTATGCAGTATAGTGAAAAAATCATCTAGAAAAAATTAGGATATATATAGAGAATATAGCTAAATTCAAATTAGATTCATAATATGAAACCCAGTAAAACAATAAAACGTCTTTTACCTTCTTTAATTACAAATTAAATAAGTGGAAGTAATAAAAAATTTAGTAATATCGTTACCTTATGATTTTGCATCATGAACTGCTTTTAAATGAAACCAAACAGGTGGTCTAGTAAATATTAATCCTATCGCAAAAGATGTATTACCCTCCCCGGAGTCTATGATACAAGTCCCCCAGTCTGCTATATCTCAAGTTTTATAAGGTAGTGTTCATATAAAATACAAATTTTACAAATTTTATCGTACATTAATAAATCCTATGCAGTATAAGTGAACAATTCATCTAGAAAAATTGAAAATAAATACAGTGTGTGTAAATATAAATTAGAGACATGTCATAATAGATCATTCCATCTTAAATAAATCGAAAATGTTTTGCTGAAAATTTCAACGTCAACTTTGGATTATTCTTGTTGAATAATTGTAACACAATCAACCTTATGGATAAAAAGAACAGAATTTCATGTATTGTTTTTTTTTTACCGTCTTTGAGCAAAAATTAAATATGTGTAAATAATAATAAAATTGGTAATATTGTTACCTTATGATTTTGCATCATGGACGGCTTTTAAACGAAACCAAACAGGTACCTTAGTAATCCCTTTACACTAGACGTAGTAACCACCAACTCTATGATACCAGTTTGTTCCATCTCAATTTTTATAAGGTAGTAGTCATATAAAATACAAATTTTATCGTAACCTATTTCTGTACAATAATGGATCATATGCAATATAGGTGAACAATTCAACTAGAAAAATTGAAAAAATAAATACAATGTATCTAAATAAAAATTAGAGACATGTCATAATTAATCATTCCATCTTAAATCAAAAATGTTTTGCAGTTTTTTAACCTCAAATCAACTGGAGATTTTACTTTTTAAATAATTGGAGAATCATAACTCAATCAACATTATGGATAAAATTCACTATTTCACATGAGCGAAACAAATTCAGGTATTTGAAGAGAAGAAAATAGACCCCAGAATGACGTCAAATTTCATCCTTCAACCCTAGATCACTAACCATCAATTAAACAGAAAAAAAGTTACACCATTAAAACCATGGGTATATCATACCCGATTTTGAAAATCCGGACAACGAAAAATAAAATATAAAAATATTAAATATAAATCTTTATTTGGAATATGTTACATGCAGGTTACTTCAAAAATTTGTAATTTTGAGTTAATAATTAATAGGAACTGAAAACATATTATTTAGGTAATGTATCTAAAAAATCAGGTACTGAAAATTGTAAATAAAAAAAATCAAAAATTTGCGCAAATTTTGGGTATCCATATACCCATGGTTAGTGTTCTAGGGTTAATAGTCAGCTGTGCTTTGTTTAATTTGTAAGTTATATAAATGTAGGTAGAAAAAAAAGCAAATGTTGATAAAATAGATTAGGAATCGAGTTAAATTCAAAATTCACAGCTTGGGAAAGGGATGAAGAATCTTTTTCAAATATCTAGGACAGATTCGATCCACCCCCAGTCGGGAGTTTAAGACTCAGTACGTGCCAGGCCTGGCTCAAGGTATGAACGGTGTATTGGGGATGTCAGCATTAAGCATATCTATTATCTGGTCAGTGTAGTAACAGACGACGGAAAATAAGACCCAGAAATCCGTAGATGTATCGGAATAGCGAAAGTTGCTTTCCAGAAACCAAATAAAGTATTAGGAGATAAAATAAAAAGATGGCTGATTTGTAAGGAAAACTACAGGGGCTCCTAGGCAGGTCATTAGAATAAAGCGAGGAGAAAAGGGACGAACAATCAACTTCAAGAAGACAAAAAGAAAGTCCAAGATAGAACTGCGAGGGGAAGACGTTAACATCGAACAAGTACCCGAGTCTAAACATCTGGGAAGGGGGGAAAGCAACACCAAAATCCGAACAAGCAAAGACATATACTCATAATCATAAAAAGCCAGCTGATATTTCTTGGACATTGTTGTGAGACCGTAACATACCTACAACAGGACTATATAAAGTATGCGATATAATACTCTAGGAGAAAGAGGAGTAGGAGTAGGAGTAGGAGGAGAGAGAGAGAGAGAGAGAGTATTCTAATATCGTAGTATCAGCCGCGTACAACTACCAATATTGGACACTAGCACATAGTAAGCTCCACTTACACTTACACTAACTTTGTAACCTTTCTTGTTTAATATATCTTTCTTACCTCTAATCAGTGTTCCGTGTTTTCCTTCCGTGGTCCCAACTTTGGGCCCACATCAGACATACAAGGAAGGAAGGCTTGGAGAATTTGACACTTAAAGGACATATCAAGGTCAAGATGAGTTGGTTTCAATGGATGGTTTAACGGTGGGGGGGTAATCTTGTGAAAAGAACTATCGTTCCTCTTGTGACCAGGTAAATGTTTAAGAAATAAAACAAGCGTTGCAGATATACCATATATTAAACAGTCAATGCAACAGAAGACTATTCAATGTGTGCCGGTTGACCCAGCGTTCAATCTGTTCGACTGTTAATATTTAACAACCCCGCCCCCAATGAGGGATGTATGTGGCACAAGGCTGAGTTTATCGAGGGTTCTCCGAGGCCGCAGCCCCGGCCAAAATATTCCCTTAGAACCACATAAACGGGTTCAGATTTTGTCTACCTCCCCAGACGAAACTTTGCCCTTCGGCAAATCCTCGTCCGGGTTCCTCTCTGCTCGAGGCAGAGAATTCGACAGTTACGAACAGTCTGGTCGACTGATAATATTTAACAGCCTTCCCACGAGGGTGTATGTGGCAAAAAGGCCGGTTTATTGTGGGTACTCTCGAGCCTGTAGGCTCGGCCAAAAATATTTCCTTTGAACCCGCCTAAACGGATTCAGGGACTGTCTACCTCCCCAGACGAAACTTTGCCCTTCGGCAAAACTTCGTCTGAGTTCCTCTCTGCTCGAGGCAGAGAATTCGACAGTTACGAACAGTCTGGTCGACTGATAATATTTAACAGCCTTCCCACGAGGGTGTATGTGGCAAAAGGCCGGTTTATTGTGGGTACTCCGAGCCTGTAGGCTCGGCCAAAAATATTTCCTTTGAACCCGCCTAAACGGATTCAGGGACTGTCTACCTCCCCAGACGAAACTTTGCCCTTCGGCAAAACTTCGTCCGAGTTCCTCTCTGCCGAGGCAGAGAGTTCGACAGAAATGAACAATCTGGTCGACTGTTCCCCCAAGGCCTTCTCTCCTACTAATCTTATAGTAGGCGGAAGAGTCCAACATAGACTCTTTAGAGGGTGGACACCACAACAGCTCCTAAGAATTACATTGGATGGAATTTGATTGATATTAGCTTGGTAGTTGCGTGTAAGCGGGATTTGATCCTGTGTAGCAAGAATAATTCCTTCATTCTCACGATTAATTCCTGAACTCTTTAGTTGCTTGTCGGTGTACGAATTGTTCTAGGTCATTATTTTTGCTTCGGAAAAGGAACCGGCGATGTAGAGACATTTGTCTCAAGCTTTCTTCGATTTAACTTTGGCTAAGATTTTTGTTTTTTTTTGCTTCTCGTTTCAAAATTACTTTCAAGATTTAACTCGAATTCTCTTGCATATTTATGAGCTTCTTTTGATACATAATAAAGCTTTTTGTTTGTTTGTTTTTTTTTCATGTTCCATTACGAGTTGTAACATCCGATCTTGTGTAGCTGCAACATAGTTATAAATTACCATTATTGTAAGACAATTCCAATTGATTCATACCCCTATTCCCATTGTTCCTTGGCAGATAGACACGGTCGTCATCCGAATTAGTCTGCTGCATTCTTGAGTTCTTTTAACGTCTAATGTATTACATTGAAGTTCTACGTTACCACTCCGAAAGAAAGGGCTAATGGCCGTTCTTATATATTTCGAAACTAATCCAGTTTTCATTACTACACGCGTTCCTTTCCGATTCTTTCTTTCATCTTCGAATACTTTATTCTATCGTATTCATTTACACCCAGATACTTGTAAGGATATCCCTGGTCGAGCCGCTTAATCATTATTATTATTACTGCATATTCCCGGGTATAAGGCGACTGTTAAATTTTTATAAATTATCTCCCAAAATAGGGGATAATACAACAGTTACAAAAAGATAATCTTAAATCCTGTGGTGTATCGGCACTGGTAAGTAGGCTAGTATGCTTGCACCATGGGTCGCGGTAGGCTGACAATTGCCTTGGTTTAAACCAAGGGTCGGCAACCTACAGAGCGGATCCGGCCCGCGAAGGCATTGCGACCGGCCCGCGAGCCTGATTACCAATGACTCTATTTTTAACATGAGAGACGAGGCTTTCGAATTAGACTATCTGCCAGTTATTTTTCATGAGACTTATTTTACCAAGTTGCGTTGCCTACGTTTAATGTCAAATAATGGATACATATTTGTTATGACCCTTGGCTACATTAAAAGATAACAGAAGCGAAAGGAACGATAAAGTGAAAAGAGGCCAGGGAGGGACTGACATGCGAGGTAGCAGAAATCTAAAGACAGTTAAACATACGCGCATTATACATACATGCCTCATGAATGTGTCGATGATACCACATATGTACGTACGTAAGTGTATATGTTTGCAACTATTTGTACTCGTATGTATGGATATATGTGCTTCGTTTTTGTTTGATGTGTTTGTGTGTGGTTCGTTTGTGGAACAATTTTCAATAACAGTTTCAAATCTACACGTCATAATCTCATCCATTTCACTTTGGTTGACTTTTTTCACTTTGAAGTATTTTGACGTTCCTTGAGGAAAAGTAATTTTTGTTAGGTGTTTTTTAATTTTAGATTTTCTTTTGTTTTTTTCTGATTTCTCAATGTTTATTTTCATTATGGTTTTAAATATTTAGGTTGACAGGGGCTCTGCATATGTAATTTTCCTTAATTTTTCATTAATGGCCTTCGTCCGGCCCGCGACCCGTCATTATAACACGATCCGACCCGCGGGGGTCGAATAAGTTGCCGACCCCTGGTTTAAACCAATTCAGATTATAATTCTGTACTACAGTTATAAATGTAATTAAAATACTTTTACTTCTTGCTTTGACATTAAAATAGAATATTCAAGAGACGATTACACAAGAATTTGCAAAAGTTCCGTTGAGCAAGACGCACAAGTAACAAATAATATTTCGTTCTTGATTTGTCGATGATAGGCATTTTCATCCTTATCTAAATTATTTTCTAATTTAAATTTCTAATTTAAAATTCATTATTATTGTGGTGTTAAATAACAACATTTAATATAACATGCAAACTTTATTTTTCAATAACATCCATTATACGGTATTTCCTTGTTAAGTAACAAAAACATTTAAGCTGTCATAAAATCTTTACTTATCACAGAATACGCCGCTGTTTTCATTCGTACGAGTCGTAAAAATGAGATCGTTATTTTTCTTTTCATAAAGATTCATGTTAATAATTTATATTATTTTATTTCTTTGGATTTGAT
>CAHIKZ030004531.1:967500-1015000 GCA_903632075.3 Acanthosepion pharaonis
GGACAGGGCACGTTCCCCCAACCTCAACCCTTTGGGTTTTTGTATGTGAGGCCAGCTAAAACAATTGATTCATACAGC
Organism: Acanthosepion pharaonis; assembly: GCA_903632075.3. NCBI lineage: Eukaryota > Metazoa > Mollusca > Cephalopoda > Sepiida > Sepiidae > Acanthosepion > Acanthosepion pharaonis. The sequence goes on from CAHIKZ030004531.1 coordinate 967,579, forward strand.
AGACATTAATAATGCAGAGTCGCTTCCCCAACGTGTCATGGAGTTCGGCGAAACCATACGACACCGTGTGGGTGTTTTTGGAAGGATCCGACAGTCAATGATACCTTCGGAAATGCTTCCTGATGAATTGGCGTAAATCCTATCTTTTTGGCAATTGTTCACTATTTGAATTGACCACTATTTGAACGAATAAGGATTATCAGATAATAGGTAAATATTTATGTCACACCCGGTTTATACAGGGTGTATCAAAAATACTTTTACAAGCATTGCGGGTGGGTTTTTCACGTCCAAAGAAGGAGAAAGTCCATATAAACATATGTTCAGAAATTCTTCGTTTTTGAGATATTAAGCTTAAAATTTACGGTAAACGCTGTTAAATATACAATCCAAGAGCCAATCCCAAAATATTTATTACCCTAGTTTGTGGTGCCACAGATCCTGTCTCAGCAATGCGAGGATAAACAGCAGCAAGGGTTGGATAGCTTAGCTGCCTTCGGTCTGAATTCGCAATCTGAAACACCTGTGCAGCCTCGCGTCCATTACCATTCGTATGTAAAAATCATATCTACCTGCTCACGATATGAATATCCTGGCATTCTTAAACGGAATACTTGTCAGTTAACTCACTGCTACACAAATTAAACGTTGACGACAGACTAACCTCAAATGTACACGAATAACAAATGTAACCTAGTCAATATGGTGACTCAGCGCCATCTACCTGAAATTTTTTAAAAATTTAATAGCTCAAAAACGAAGGATCTGCGGACATATGTTTATTCTGTCGTTGTTTATTGTGCGGAAAACGCGTCGAAATTATATGTATGGATATTAATAAATCAACTCTCAACGATGGCACGACTCGCAGTTTCATGCACAACGCAACCGTCAGGTGGTGGGTAGAGATTGACTGATAAATTTAAACTCATCTGTGGCGTGACTCGAAGTTACATGCACAAAGCAATCGTCAGGTGCTGGGTAGAGATTGACAGATAAAGTTAACCTCATCTGGGGCACGATGGAGTTTCATGCACAAAGCAATCGTCAGTTGCTGGGTAGAGATTGACAGATAAAGTGACCCTCTTCAGTTGCACGACACGGAGGTTCATGCACAACGCAATCGTCAGGTGCTGGGTAGAGACTGACAGATAAATTGACCCTCATCAGTGGAACGTCTCGGAGTTTCATGCACAAAGCAATCCTCAGGTGCTGGGAAGGGATTGACAGATAAATTTAACCTCATCAGTTGCACGACACGGAATTTCATGCACAACGCAATCGTCAGGTGGTGGGGAGAGACTGATAGATAAATTGACCCTCATTTGTGGAACGACTCGGAGTTTCATGCACAAAGCAGTCCTCAGGTTCTGGGTAGAGATTGACAGATAAATTGACCCTCATCAGTGGCACGACACGGTGATTCATGCACAGCGCGTTCGCCAGGTGCTGGATAGAGATTGACAGATAAATTTAACCTCATCAGTGGCACGACATGTCCTTTCGTATACGTTCCTTGCAGATGAATGCGTCTCGAATATCATTACACCGTATTACGAAGAGAGATTTACCTCTGAATCCTTACATTGTTCATTTGGCATAGAAAATATAGCCAATAGATTATGAGAAACAGCTTATTTTAGTTCGATAAATTCTATTACCTCATGTCAAAATTCTCATATATATATATTGTTGAAACTTGACTAATGCATGGAATAATAATGCAACACAAAATGGTACTTAGAACAAAATGTATTGAAACAAGAAAGGATAGAATATTTACATATAGTCTTTTTATATTCTGGGAAGTTTCCTGGAGAATGTGTTTGACCTAGTCGCAGTGCAGATGAATCTCTGGATTGAATCTCTTGATTCCGCCCGTCTCTTCCCGGTACCAACTGAATTTATATGGTTCATTTGGCATAGAAATATAGCCAATAGATTATGAGAAACAGCATATATATATAGTTATAAATATATATATATATCATATCAAAATTATATATATATATATTGTTGAAACTTTTGACTTTCATGGAATTTAATGGTCAAAATGACTTAGAACAAAATGTATTGAAACAAGAAATTCTAATTTAATAGTCTTTTATAACCATGGAATATTAGTGTTTGAGAATTTTATATTATAGTCTCTGGATTGAATCTCTTGTCCTGGACATTGAGTTCTACCTGGATACTATCCTCTATGAAATGCATATATATATATATATATATATATATATATATATATATATATATATATACTTTCTTTTTGAATTTGTGGGTCTGATGAATTGGATCGTAATTACGATTCTAATGTAATAAATTATAACCATGGAATATTAGTGTTTGAGCCTTTTATATTATATTCTTACTGTCCTGGACATTGAGTTCTACCTGAATTCTGTCCTCTTGGGAATTTATATATATATATATATATATATATATATATATATATATATATATATATGTATTGACCCTAATATTATCTCTCTCTCTCTCTCTCTCTCTCTCTATATATATATATATATATATATATATATATTATTTCTCTCTATCTATGTATCTATCTATATATATTTAAAACATTTTTAATGGTACCGAACTTGAGTATTGCTGTAAAAGCCTTAAGCTGAATATTACTTGGCATAATTAAAAAAATTGGCAGCTGGAAAAAGAAAAAGAGGAAAACAACTTTTAATCGGGAGAAAAAGAGTAGAAAATAACGTAAATTATGATTGATAGGAGTATAGAGCAAGACCCAGCAAACTATCACGCTGTTTACAGAGAGACGGTTTGCGAGACTTGATATACAGTGACTCTACTACTTTTAGATGAAATAAAGAGAATAACTAGGACAAAACAGTAAACCAATCAACACTGAATTCAGTCGCACACTTAATGTTTTTTTTTTTTTTAAATGAGCTCACAAATTGAGGATCCGTAGGTATGCGGTATTAGTATTGAAACCAATGTGTGGTCCTTGATCCTACTTGGCACGTGTTGATTTATCCTCGCATCTAGTTGCTGAGTAGTCCTCCCTATTGATTCAATATAATATTTATATTTCATGTTAGCGGAAAACGTTAGCCAGGGAAGGCGCAATGAATTACAGTCTTGGAGGTTAGCATCAGCCATACAGTTGGCAGACAGAAAGTGTTCTCTCGGATAATTTTATTCGTTATTTCTCTGTCTGCGTTTCTTAACGATCGTAGAAGGGCGATCTAGGAATTGCGATAAAAATCAACAGAGATGAAACGAAATAAAACAATGTCAAATAGAATAGTAAATGAAAATGCTTCGTAAACAATCAATATGGCAGAATATGGCGTTCGGATTAAATGAATATAATTGTCAGATTAAATTACAATGACGCATGTCTATACAACAACATATTAAAAAAATATTATAACGTCAGTAGTACACAGTTATCAATGACGTGAGCACAATATATAACTTGGTATTTGTAAATAAAAATAATAATTCTTTGTGGTGTCAGTGATCGATTGGAAGCGGTATTTATATTATGAACAGGATTCTAAAAAGAAGAAAAACAAGACATCTATACTTTTCGATTCTTACAAATGGTGTCTTGAGGAATGTCTAATGAATGCTAATATATAAAAGTTATTCAAAAATAAATTCTTTCCTCTGTTTTACAAGCGGACCAGCCAAATTAATTAGTGCTAAAAAACATGTTTCATAGCAAGATCAGGCTTAATTCGACAAGTCAATGAAAAAAAAATGGAAGAAAAATCAGGAGAAAGATAAACATTAACCCTCACAAAAAAAAAAAAAAAAAAAAACCTACCCCTCCGCAAAAATAAATCAACAAAGAAAATAAAATAAATGAAGCTATGTTGAGAACACAAAATGGTAAGCACCACCAATCACCGATCGACCTCATTCTCTCTCTTATTTTCCCGCCTTTCGCACCCCGGCAAGGTTTTAGAACACACTCTTGTATCGTCTGCCATAAATTGCTATCTGATTAGTATCTCGTTGTGTGGCCATCGGCCTATCAGTCAGTTCCAGGTGTCCATTACCGTCAGACCCTGCCTCACCATCTTCATTGCCGGACCTCCACGCTATCCATTACATTTTCTGTTCGTTCTTTCCCAGCGGGTTAAGAACTTTGGTAGAACAGCAATTGTTTTGGAACGCCATATCGCACCCTACAGTTCCTCACCTGCTATGATTACACACGTTAGGATCGAGGTGAAGTCTATCTTTCTTCATTTTTGTTTTGTTTTTGTTTTTTGCCTTTATCTCTTTTGCCTTTTGCTTCTTCTTCTTTTTTTTTTTTAAGATTCGTGACATCATTCGAGTCAGCTTTCTATGCCACCGTTCTCAATATTACAAATAAATAAAAGAAAAAGAGAAAAAGAAATCTCTGAAAAATGGAGGGCTCTGCATCACAGTGTGAAATGTCGTCTGCATAAATAGTTAAATTTAACTGTAATGTTATGTTGTTAATTTTTTTATTTAAATAATCGAGACTTAAAATAAGAAATATAAAAAATAAAAAAAATAAATGCTTTTTCGAACAAATACGCATTCGAAAAAAAAAATTGTCAAGATTAAACTCTTAAGCAGATCCCCCGAGATCAGAGGTATTAAATTAGGACATTCAGAAAAGAATTACGTATTTTACAGCTACAACGAATGTTAATTTTAATGGTGATATTAGCTGTTTCCCTATAAGGAAACATTTAGCATTCATTGATCGAACAGCCAGTACTGTTTCCGGTTGAAATTTATAAAAACTTTCTCTTAAAGCATCTTTATAGCAAAACGGGTTTCTCAAATCCATTAGCTTCTATTACTCTTTCCAATATAGAAGCGGTGGGAGGGGAGGTTCCGAAATATCTATCTGAATTAATTTTTTAATAAAAAAAAACAGGAATGAAGAGAAGCAATTTCCAAGATAGGAAATTAAAAAAAAAATTGAAAGGAAGACGAAAAATCCAAAAGAATTAAAGAAGTGGCAATTAGCCGTTTCCCTATAAGGAAACTGTTGTGGTAGGATCCACCTAATTTGCATAGTGGAGTCCCGACCATATAAATATGGTTGGTACCGGGAAGAGAGGAGAGGAATCAAGAGATTCAATCCAGACTCTGCCCGACTGCGACTAAGTCAACACATTCTCCAGGAACGGTCTTCCCAGGAATATACAAAAGACTATATGTAAATATTGTGTACACTTTCTTGTTTCAATACATTTTGTTCTAAGTACATTTTGTGTTGCATTATTATTCCATGCATTAGTCAAGTTTCAACAGAAACATTTAGTATTCATGGACCAAGCAGCCAGTACGGTTGAAAATATATATATATATATATATATATATATATATATCTTAAAACACTTTTCCAGGAAAACAGGTTTCTCAAGTGAAGTAGCTATTATCGCTCTTTCCAGTATTGCGTTGTATATCCCCCCCCACCTCGTTCTCGGGGGTGGGACTCTTGTTTGACGGGGTTGATTCCGTAACATTCTATCTTCGCTCGCTCGTCTTCTCCCGACCGGGTCTCGAAATGTTTTTGTAGTCCGGAGATGAAAGAGAACTTCAACACAAGGTATTTTAATCTTATCTATTTTATCAAACATGTCATGTGTATTTTTAACTAGCCGTTGGGGTCGCTCTATCACCCACGCTGGGGAGCAAATTCTCCGAGACACAAAATAACCCCGTCTATATTATTCGACGTGTAAAACTTGACTCCTTGAAATAACTTTTTAACATTACCACGCTAGTTTTAACCAACCAAAAACGACTTCCTTTTTTTTCCCTATATTTGGCCTCAAAGGTCAAAATGAAGAAGTCAGAGGAAAATACAATTCTCTAAAAAATAAGAGTCTTCTAGACTATTAATTAACAATTGATGAGTGTTTCCTTCCTTACCTTTTATTTGATGTAGTGTAGAATATCAAAATGTCATTATATTTTATTCGAGCTACATGAGCTGTCGCTTTTAGTTGTTGCTGCTGTTGGTAGTCAACACGTGATGTGGTTTCTGTTACTTGGTACAGTTATTTGTGATTATGTAGCGCCAGTCCACAATGTTCAAAGAAGCATTATCTTTGCCAAGACGCTCAGATTTCATTCGCTCAAAGCCTTTTTAAACCATTGATCTTCGGAAGCGGTTGTATACAGATGAGAGTTTAGATATTTCTGAACGTGTTTGGCACCATGCATGTCATCCCTATTAAAGTCTCGATATGGCAAAACTATTTAAGAACATGATGATCTTTGCCAAGACGCTCAGATTTCATTCGCTCAAAGCCTTTTTAAACCATTGATCTTCGGAAGCGGTTGTATACAGATGAGAGTTTAGATATTTCTGAACGGGTGTGACACCATGCATGGCATTCAGATGAAAGTCTCAATCTAACAAAGATATTTAAGTATATGACTCGAGTTTTCAGGCTGAGGTTTTGATTTTGTAGCAATTGGCGGTTTTGTGTGAAACTACCCCTGGTACAGCCTGTTCTATGTTCGATATTTTTTTCTCCTATTTTTAATTTGTTATAGGTGAATCCCTACGCCAAGGTCTCTGAAGTGTTTAATATTTACTAATTTCCACATCCTGTATCTTTTGAAGGATTCAGTTTAGATCCCATCACTGCTTTTATTCCAATGTTTTTCTGTGTTGGAAAGGTTTATATTGAGTCAATAATCTAAAGCAGAAGGACGTTTGTATGATACGAAACTGCTACTTGAATTAGGTTGTCATCTCTTCATTTAAGATGCTTGGAAAGTAATTAACCTACTTCTCCACTTAATACCTATTCTATTGTAATGGACTCTCCCACACATAATAAGTAGTAGTAGCAGTCGCCAGTTCGGCTCAGTGATGTTGAGCGAGTCAGACGATATCGGACATTGAAGTACCAACCATCACAACTAGATTGCTGCGTCATTAACTCTTATTTCTAAGTTCCTAACGTTTTGTACGTCGAACCTAATTTAGGACGACTTATTGAAATACAAGCCTCCACTGTGAAAACTACTCTACAACACCACTCAACCCAGATCTCTAGTGGAGTCCGCACGTACTATTCGTCTCTAAAGATGCTGGAAAAATGATCGGTTCCCTGTAGCGCACCAGACTCCTCCTGCTATCTCATAGCTTCTCAAGAGCCAGATCAGGCTAAAAAAAATGGAATACTGTTGCCATATACGGGCGGATAGCTGCCCATTCTTAATCCACCAGTCTCGATAGAGTTCAAAAAGCATCTCCGCGTCCTTGTGTGCCATGAATTATTTTCCACCCTACAACCTCTTTCCTCACAGACGAAACATCGCAACTAACTGCTGTATCCCTATTTCCATGAAAAGTGTTCAGACGAACTACATTCATTATTTCTTACAGTGTTCACCGTTACTGCTAAGGCCTGCCATGCCACACCCATTGTAGCAAAGCACCCCACTTTCCTTCGCAATCCATTGGTGTAATCTGAATTGTACCCAAGCAGCTTCTTCTTCCCACAAACCGTTGATTTGTGGAAATCACTCCCAAGAGGATGCTTCCCCGATCGCTACAATCTTAGCCTGTTCATGTCTACGCTTTACCGTTATTCGGCTATCCGCATAAACAGTGTCTCTTAATCTGTATGTAAATCGCTACCTCGAGTGGCTCCCGGGCCTTGTACAGGGTGAACATCGTTGTAAAAAAGAAAAAGATAAGAGTATGAATTATGAATCAGCCAACCAACCAAGATAGAACTCAGCGTCCTGGGTAAGACGATAAACTACATCCAGCAGCAATGCCTCTGATGAGGGGGTTTTGAGGAGCGTGGAACCACCTCTTAATTGTTTGTGTTCCTAGGTCCACTCTGACCCGGGATGGTAGCACGTGTTAGGGTCCCAGCTATGGACAAATAGTTAACCCCACAAAAGGGGTCAAAACACTATGAAAGTATAAAAATAGGTTTTAATACCAGGCATACTTTTTCCAAAAAAGTATTACCAGCAATGTATTTTAGAAAAATTACCAGCAATACATTTTTGAATATTATCAGCAATACATTTTGAAGAAAAAAATATTACCAACAATAAAAATCTTGTCGGCATTAACTGGCCCATTGCGGTTGATATGCAGTAAAACAAACCAAACCAAATCAATATATACTGAGATAGATAGATAGATAGATAGATAGATAGACAGACAGACAGACAGATAGATAGATAGACAGATAGATAGATAGATAGAAATATTACCAGCAATAAAAATCTTGTTGGCATTAAATAAGCCATTGAGGTTGATATGCCATAAAACAAACCAAATCAAATCAATATATACTGAAATAGATAGATAGATAGATAGATAGATAGATAGGTAGACAGACAGGCAGACAGATAGATAGATAGATAGATAGATAGATAGATAGATAGATAGATAGATAAAAACTTTGTCGGCTTCAATAAACCATTGAGGTTGATATACCTTAACAATAACAAACCAAACCAAACCAAACCAAACCAAACTAGAACTTATGTTTAATGGTACAGAACTACGTCCAAAAATATTTTCTCACCTGACAATATGTCGTTTATCGTGTATTTCCCAGTTTAACAACATCGAGAACTATAACATTAATAATTATTTGTTTCTTTCGAAAGCTTTTCGTATAATGCGGGTGGTCTTTCTGAGAGAGGTCAAGAATCGCCATTTTTAAAACCCTTAAACCATAGCTGACATATACAAGCCTTCACTATAGCCATATACAACGCACAAATGTTTTACAAATTCCCCTGTAGCAGTGTTAACTTTTCGGAATTCATACGATAGCCAGTTACAAGTCAATACATACGCAAGGGGTTACTAGAGTACAAGGGAATATGAGAAAAAAAAAACACTATTATGGTTAAGGAAGGATAAAAGAACGCGACTTAAGAAGACAGAAGATAACGATTGACATTGTATTTAAATAAAAAAATCATAGTTAACTGGAAATACTGAAAACACAATGGGGAAAGGGGGAGCTAGGAGAATTTGACGCTCTCAGGAATATTGTTGGCATATAAGGGCAGATAGCTGCCCATTCTTAATCCTCAAGTCTCGATAGAGTTCAAAAAGCGTCTCCGCGTCCTTGTGGTTGATGAATTATTTTCCATTCTACAACCTCTTTCCTCACAGACTAAATGTCGCAAGCCTCTCACTGTTGTATCTGTATTTCCATGAAAAGTGTTGAGACGAATTACATGCATTAGTTCTTCCAGTTTCCACCGTCACTGCCAAGACCCGCCATGCCACACCCATTGTAGAAAAGACCCCCCCACTTCCCCTCGCATTCCACATATTTAAAATAAGAAAGGCAGAGGGAAATAGCAAGTTGCCTACCTAATGAGCTTTGATGAGAGACCAGGGAGTCTTAGTAAGAGTTACATCGTTTATCAAGCCTCTACCTCGAGTTGCTCTTGGGCTATGTGCTGGATGAACATTAGTAAAAAAAAAAAGAACATGTGACTTCAAGTTCGTTTTATAAATAAAAAAAATTCTAGATAACTATGGTAAAGTATATAAACAAGACAATTGCAAAGTGAAAAATGTCTGTCATTTTTTTCATTATAGTTAAATGAAAAGCCAGAAGCCAGAAGAGAGTTCAACAAGTGAAAACTGCGAGTGAAGAAACTGTTAACATAGAACTTACGGTTATATCTACAAAAATCCAAAGAAAATCTATAAAAAAAAAACCTTGTAAAAAAAATGACAGACATTTTTCATTTTGCAATTGCCTTGTCTATATATTCTACCTTAGTCATCTAGAATTTTTAATTATAAAATGAACTCTACTGTCACATGTTTTTTTCCTAATGTTCATCTAGTATAAAGCTTAAGAGCAACTCAAGGTAGAGTCTTACTGAATGATGTAGCTCTTACTAAATTTTACTTTTTCCCCTTCCTTCCAAATCCCTGGTCTGTCACCCAAACTCGTTAGGTAGGCATTTTGCTGCTTCGATCAGCCTTTCTTGTTTTAAAGATGTCCTCAGAGTGTCAAATTCTCCAAGCCCTCTTTCTACATTATGTGTTCTCAGCATTTTCAGTTAAATGGTTACCTTCTGTTTTCTTAATTCATCATCTTTTATCCTTCCCTCCCCATAATAGTGTGTTTTTTTCTCATATTCCCTTGTACTCTATGTCCTGAGAGTGTTAAATTCTCCAAACCCTCTTTCCACATAATGTGTTCTCGGCATAAGCGTCCTGTTTGTTTCCATTTTCATCAAAACTTCCTCGTTACACACACATTCAATCCACATCATTCTAAGTATCTTTCTGGACATCCATAATTTCAGTTGCCTCTGCCCCTCCATTCATCTTTGAGGAAGCTTTTCGGTATTCACTGCCCAATAGGAAGACTGACATTACATTACAGTTTAGCACAAGCACTTATCCCAGCATTCTCCCTCTCTTTTCAAAACACTCTGTGAATTCCTCGTTCTGGATTGCCATCAGCTGCATTGTCACGATCTCCGTAATCTCTTCCACGGTTTGAAATATCGTTTTCAATGACGACAGTCAGATGTTGCAAGGAGTCAAGTCCGAACTGCGATGATTTTGCTGTCAGATATGGGTCATGTTATATTTTGCTGCCCCGCCTTATTCCTGTACTGTTTGTAAAAGATCTACTTATCCAGTCAGTGTGAATATCACACTCACATTTTATACAAGCTCTACTCACAACCGATTTGATTTCAAACTGATTGCAAAGTTATGTACAGGACGTATAACCAGTTGTTGAGATATACGTTTCTATAAAGATATTTGCTAGGCATAGCTGAATCCAGCACATGTCCCATGTGCCAAGCGTGATACACGCTTAGGCGATCATGTATCTTTCGATACATGATTGACGAGGTAGATTTTTTCCCGCAGTAGGTTGCCATTTCTTTCTGCGGTGGACCAGTTGACATCCAAGGCTATGCATTTTCTTTTTTTAAATTATTTTTCTCCATATTCACTATGGTGTAGTTTTTTCCCCACTTTCTTTTTATCAATTTCTACGCCTGTTTCTTCTTCTCCTTCTTCTTCTCCTCCTCCTCCTCATTAATAGTATCATTATTATTATCACTGGCTTCATATTGGTTACCTCCCTTTTTCATTTTTTTTATTCCTTTCCCATTATTATTATTATTATTGTTATTATTATTATTATTCTGTCAGTTATATGCCGTGCGTGATACACGCTTAGGCGATCATGTATCTTTCGATACATGACTGACGAGGTAGATTTTTTCCCGCAGTAGGTTGCCATTTCTTTCTGTGGTGGACCAGTCACCATCCAAGGCTATGCATTTTCTTCTTTTTACATTATTTTTCTACATATTCACTATGGTGTAGTTTCTTCGACTTTCTTTTTATCAATTTTTACGCCTGTTCTTCTTCTTCTTCTTCTTCTTCTCCTCCTCCTCCTCCTCCTTCTTCTTCTTCTTCTTCTTCTTCTTCTTCTTCTTATTATTATTATTATTATTATTATTATTAATAGTATCATTTTTATTATTATCGGCTTCATATTGGTTACCTCCCTTTTCATCTTTTTTTTCTTCCTTTCCCATTATTATTATTATAATTACTATTGTTGTTGTTGTTGTTATTATTATTATTATTATTATTATTATTATTCAGTCAGTTATATCCCATCCGTGACACACGCTTAGGCGATCATGTACCTTTCGATACATGATTGATGAGGCAAATTTTTTTTTCCAGCAGTAGGTTGCCATTTCTTTCTGCGGTAGACCAGTTGCCATCCAATCCCTGTACTGTTTGTAAAAGATCTACTTATCCAGTCAGTGTGAATATCACACTCACATTTTATACAAGCTCCACTCACAAACCGATTTAATTTCAAACTGATTGCAAAGTTACGTACAGGTCGTATAACCGGTTCTCGAGATATACGTTTCTATAAAGATCTTGGCTGTATCCGGCACATGTCCAATGTCATAGGGCGTCCCGCAAAGAACTTTCACAAAACGTTGCTTGTTAAATATAACCCCCTAACCCTGAGCGGTCCTACATATCTGCTTATTAATTATATTTTATGACCGGGAAATGGCGTCTGTTCGTTTTTATATATAATCATTTCTTACCATATTATTTGTTCTATTTTTCCTTTTCTTCATGTTTCCGTCTCAGGCTTCGACCTTTGGCGTCACTCAGTCGGAATCATAAACTTTTCTTCATGAGACAATGAGATGGACAAAAGCTAAATAAATTCAGATGACCTATGGCGAGTTGTTAGTTAAATCGGCCTTAAATGGTCAGTGGGTCACAGAATAAAGAAGGCAAGTATTACAGCGATGGATAAGTTAATTTTCTCAACCCCATTTTATATTATTTTTTTTTCTCGTGTGTTTGGTAAGGAGTCTGGGGGCCAATGTAGGGGTGTCTGTGTGTGGAGAACGCAAGTTTATCGAAGAGGTGTTATTAGCGTCTCCATATGACGCCTTCGCGAAGGTAGTTTTTTTTTTTGTGAAAAAGGGGATACATTGCTTTTTAAGACTGGGGTAGCCGGAGGAATTAGAGAATTTCTCATATGATTCCTTAAGTTATCTTGTCTTCTATTTTTCTATGAGAGAGAAAGAGAGAAAGGAAGAGAGCGAAGAGGAGAGATAAAAGGAGAGAAGAAGTGAGAGAAAGAGAAAGAAAGAAAGTGAGAGATAAAAAGAGAAAGATAAAGAGAGAGAAAGTGAGTGAGAAAGAGAGAGAGAAATTGAGAGAGAGAGAGAGAGAGAAGTATAAAGGCAGAGAGAGAAATTGAGAGAGAGAAATATAAAGAGAAAGACAAAGTGAGTGAGACAGAGAGAGAGAGAGAGAAATTGAGGGAGAAAGAAGGAAAGAGATAGAGGAAGCAAGAAATAAAGAGAGAGAGAAATATATATAGGGAGAGATAGAGGGAAATTGAGAGATAAACAAAGAGGGAAAGAAAGAGAGAGATTGATAGAGAGAGAACGAGTTAGATTAAGAGAGAGAGTGAGAGAAATTGAGTGGGGAAAAGAGAGATAGAGGAAACTAGAAATAAATAAATATATATATATATATATAGAGAGAGAGAGAGAGAGAGAGACAGAGAGAGAAAGTGAGTTAGATAGAAAGTAATTGAGATAAAGAGAGAGACAGAGAGAGAGAAATTGAAAGAGATAAAGAGAAAGAGAGAGAGAAAGAGAAAGTGATATATATAGGGAAATATATATATATATATATATATATATGTATGTATCTATATCTATCTATCTATCTATCTATCTATCTAGAGAGAGAGAGAGAGAGAGAGAGAGAGAAAGATAGAGGGGGTGGAAAGCTACGAATTTGGACGAACAGAATGATTATCAGGTTAAAAGATATGTCTCACTGGTGTCGCTTGTAAAAGGTGAAATCATTTTTATTCAGGTTATAGGGGGGGATGACGTCGACAGGGCGGTTGGAATCAAAAAAAAGAACTAACAGTTTTTAACTTTTTTTTTTTTATAGTTTAGTAAGGAGGCTATGGAGACTGTAGATATATGTCGGACGTGTGCAGTCTCCAAGAAGAAAAAAAATGTCCACCGTAAATTACTAGGGTGGCAACACCACCAACTTCCATGATTATTATTCGAATATAATAAACACATATTGAGATCTCTGGAGCGACTAAAAAAAAAAAAAAAAAAAAAATGTTACCCCCCGAAAGGCTAAGCATTTCAAACATATTTCTGGTATTCCGAGAATATTAAACATCGAGAGACCAGAGCAATTTCATTCTGTGATGGAATATACGTTTTATATTTTTGTTTTCTAAGAATATATACATATTATAAAAAAAGGAAGACATATCGTTTTTAGCGCATAAAGAAGAAACTTATACAAGATATGCGATTTATGAAGTTGCGATTATATTCGACTAGTAGCTACAAAGGATAGGACAATGTGGAGAGCTGTGATCATTCACGTCCGGAAGGGAAACGGTACACAGAAGAAAATGAAGAAGAAGAAAATGTCACACATAAATCAGAAGACTGCTTGAAATAGCGAAAGATGTCTTTCAGAAACTAAACAAAGTATTAAGAGATAAGAAAATATTGTAAGAAAAAAACTGTACTGTTATGGAATATCCAATCTCTTATATGGTAGTGAATAGTTGGCAACTTTCTCGCATATGGATATATATGAAGTGGCAGATTGATTGATTGATTGATTTTTTACGGCTTATCAACCCTTTCAATATTACTTAGAAAATATTTTTAGATTCCAAGTATTGTTACGTCCACCAACTTGAGCGGTCGAGAAAAAAAAAAAAAAAAAATATGGGGTCTGCGGCAGGGTTCGAAACCGCATACCGAGGAAAAACGACCATTTAATTCGCTGGACTTTAGACAGCTCAGCCACAGAGAACGTCATACGCAATTGATTGCTTGATTTTTTTTTTACAGCTTATTAACCTTTCGCAGGTTATTTAAAGCCAGAAACGCGATAGGTTCATAGCTGAACATTTGATAAAAAGCCATCAATCTGGCTGCTCTTTTCTCCTTGACCTGTTCTCAGGTCTAAGCAGAGCTAATTCTGAATATTATTTAAATGTTTTGGAAACAGTATACTTACCAGGTAGCTCTCTAGAAGCAGAAGGAATGTTTAGTAGGTTTAATCAGTTATATATTCATGCGTATCTGGGATTCCTGACTGTACTAGTCAACGGCAGCATATACGCTCAGGGGCTTCTCTGTCAGAGAACAGAGTCGCAACTGAGGAAAATTATACCGAGGGGTGCCTTGGGAACAGCTGCCCGAGCCGCGCCTTCTCATTGCACTAGAGAGAAGGACCGGTGCACGAACCGAGGCCAGCGCAACCGGCTTGGGGAATTTTTTTTCCTTGCCCGGGTGCACCCGCTCGGGCTCCCCACATGAAACCGAGCATTTGTCACAACCTGAGCTTGTGGGGGTTCAATTAAATACCGCGTATAAATTCCTCCTTGGAGGGATTTGTAACGCAGGGCTTATGATCTCTCAGTCTGTGTCTTTGGACAGAGTGCGCTCAGAGGCGACTTCGTCAAAAGACAGAGTCGCAACTGAGGAAAATTATACTGAGAGGTGCCTTGCCCTGGGGAACAGCTGCCCGAGGCCGCGTCTTCTCATTGCACTAGAGAGGCCACGCATCGAGGTGCACGCATCGAGGCCAGCGCAACCGACAGTTGCGGGGGCTTTGAGAATTTTTGTTCCTTGCCCGGGTGCACGCGCTCGGGCTCCCCACATTAAACCGAGCTTGTGTCACAACCTGACCTTGTGGGAGGGTCATTTAAATACCTCGTATAAATTACTCCTTGGAGGGATTTGTAACGCATGGCTTATCATCTCCCAGTTGCGTCTCTGTCCTTGGACAGAGTGCGCTCAGGGGCTTCTCTATCAAAGGACAGAGAGGTATCTGAGAAAATTATACGGAGAGGTGCCCAGTCCTGGTGAACATCTGCACCAGAGGGACGGATTGGTGCTTGCACCGAGGTCAGCGCAACCGATGGTTGCGGGGGGCTGTGGGTAATTTTTGTCCCTTGCTCGGGTGCATGTGCTCAAGTCCGCACTTTAAAAAGACCTTGTGTCACATCTCGTCCTCGTGGGGTATCGAGTAATATCGTACTGGTCAACACTTACACATGGCTCCAAGAATCCGCAAGGACACTGCTACATTCACACCCCAGTCAACGATATCGATCTGCTAGCTAAATTATGTGAGGGTATTTGGAAGTTCGAGGTTCGAGACATTTTTTCGTTTTATCTGAAAAAAAAAAAAAAAAAAAAAAAACGTGCGCCACACCGCCACACTGATTCTCTTTGACCTCTCTGACAATTCTTCAGTTCCGTGAGTAAATGTGACAGGTCCATAATTGAACATTTGATAAAAGCACCGAATGTGTAGCCGGTTTTATAGCCTAGATTATTTAACGTCAGGAAATACTTTTTAGATTGTAAGAATGTTTTTTTTTTGGAGATAGAATTGGTTCATTGATACAAGTCTTACTAATTAACCCATAGCTGGGGTAGAAAAGGTGGATTCATACATTTCTCAAGGGTATTTGCGCGTAAGTGAATATAACGAACCTAACTGGAATTGGAACTCGACACTCCGACGAGCAATACCGAGCCATTATCCATTACACCATCCGCGCGTCCAAGGAAACAAAACCTGGTATTCCCAACCAGTCCCCCGTCGAATTCCTGCCGAGGTTAGAAACACAGAAAGGAAACTATAACTCTTATAGAATAGAGTGTAGGAAAGAGAGAAGAAAGGACTAAGCATTAATTGCAAGAAGACGAAATACATGATTGTTAGCAAAAGGGACAAACCCGATATGCAAATTACAAATTGGGGATACCAAAATCAAACCAGTACAACAGTTTCAATACCTGGAAAGTGTTTTAACAGAGGGCAGAAAGCGCGAAACGGAATTCTAAATGCGTAATGTGAGACCGAAAGATGTTTTCATAAAGCTAAGCAAAGTAATAAGAAACAGGAAAGTATTAAGCAACACAACGTACCCCGGCGTGCTTCAGGTGTATATTGACCTAGGTAACTGTTGGAGCGCACCCACCTTCTCATCAGAATGGACTGATCTCTCTACTACTAATAGGACAGTTCTATAGAGTTCTGGGAAGATCAGGTGACCATCACACTTCCGTCTCTCTACCGGAAGATACAGTTGGACTTTATACTCTTTCTGATTGTTACTGACTAACCTGCGTTGGTTTGACTACTAATCTCTCTGTTGTAAATACCTCTTCAGATATACCAGTATTTTTCCCTACGTATGTGTTTGTCCTTATTTCAATACATGCACGCGGAAACACTCAACATCTCAACAGTGGGTTCGTTTGACGCTACTAATCTATGGTGTTGTAAATCAATTTTCGGGAGAAGACACTCTTCAGATATAGTAAGTATTTTTCCCCTGTTGGCTCGGTATGTGTTTGTCCTTATTTTTGTTTGACGCTTAAAAGAGATTGGACATCTCAACAGTAACGTTGTATGGAATTTTCAACTGAACTGGATTTTTTAGGTAATATTTGTTCCATCCGGACTTATTCAACCTATACAGCGATGCGATTCTAAGAGAACTAGACTGGTCCTAGCAGGATTCATTAATGGCGACAAAAATATTACCAACATAAGATATGCCGTTGACACTTTATCGATAGCAGACAGCAATTCTTGGTTGGTTGATTCTTTTATTATTTGGTTTATCAACCCTTTGAACAGGTTATTTAGGTCCAGGAAAGTCCTCAACATTTTGATGATTGTAAAATTATTTTTTAAATAATAATGCTTTAGTGATACAAAGTGTTACTAATTAACCCATAGCTGGGGAGAAGAGGTAAATTCATACCTTTCCCAAGGGTATTTGCGCGTAAGTGAATATAATAAACCCAACTGGAACTGGAATTCGGCTCTCCGTTTAACAAATCTGAGCCATTATCCATTCATTATCATTATCATCATCATCATCATCCTTCGACCTCCAGAAGGGTTGGTCGGAACTCAATGTTCGAAAGGTTTGGACTTTTCCACATTGTTCGGTCCTGCAATGCTGTCCCCAGACAATGTCCAACGCTATCGCGAGCTATGGTGTCTGAGAAAGTCAATTTTCGGGAGAAGACAATGAATTTAGAAAATTTCAGACATTTTGTTTTTAAGTATGAAACGATTTCCCTGTTGGCTCGGTGGCAATGGCCAGCAAACTGTAATCATTTTTGTTTGAGCTTAAAAGAGATTGGCCTCAGTTCTCGGTAGATTGTGTTAAGCGTTGTATGCGATCTTCAAATGATGTTCTGGATTTTTCTAAGTAGATTTGTATTTGTTCCATCCAGTCGTCATTCAAGACGAACAGATCATGTCCAAGTTTCTGATCCATACATGATGACGGGTCTTTGGTTCAGTCAGTGTTCGAAAATTTTGAAGAAGTAGGAAATGCAGGTGCTGTGGATTTGAAAGATTGAGTAGTTATTTTTTTTCCTGCGACAAGTTTATTATAAAAAATATTCGCGGACTGAAAATTAATCTTGCTAACATCATCATCATTATTATCATCATCATCCATCAACCTCCCTGTTGGTTGGTTAGAACTCCATGAACACGTATCCCATGCAAGAGATTTGCGGCTTTATACACAAAGGATTAAACTCTTCTTGGGAATCTGTTATGTGGAGGTAAAGATATTTAGGAAGTCCTCAACAGGCTTTTTGATGGTTTTAACTGTTAACATTTGAAAAAAACTTCAACTCGAGGGCTATGAGAATTCATTATCCCAAGAAGACACCTCCTTGGAAGGATACCAAACGAGAAAGGATGAGACGTGCATGCAGTCTGCTCAGCAGGTTTCAAACTGCTCTTTAAAAATGTTTATGCTGATAAGTTGAGATTGGCCTCACTTATCCGTAAATTGTGTTAAGCGTAAATGAATGGGATCTGCAATAGATGTTCTGGATTTTCTATGGTTAGTCGGCTTTTTGTTATGATGTTCCATCCAGTCGTCATTTAAAACGAACAGATAATGTCCAAGTTTCTGGATCCATAAAGAAGGACTGGTTCAATCAATGGTGGACATTCGGAGGTTTGGACTTTTACACGAGCATGAAAAATATTGCTAAATAATGACGGTCGTCTTTGAGTATAGAATCCAGAGGTTAGCAGCAAATATTTCGAAGACAGTAGGAAAACGTTGTTCAGGTTAGCAGTGGATATTTTGGTAAAAGTAGCAGAGCGTAGTTCGTCCTACTGTCTCTCTTCGCCTGACAAGCTGGCACTGGACATTCGGGTAGGGTAAACAAAATGGCGGCCTTTATACACGACGGATTGAATAATCTACGTCTTCTGATTGTTTAACCTTCTATTGGTGGACTATAAAGTGAGTCAAGTCATTTAGGCTAACTCACTAGTACATACATATTACGTCATTATTTTTGCACCAATCTAATATATCCAAAAATTGTAACAGATGGAACTATTTGGGAGCATTGAGATAGCACGAAGTCGTAAGTCATCGTGACTGAGGGTTTGAGCACGTGGCCTTGTTCAGACTGTTGATCCCGCCAGATAATGCGCTCTCTCCCAGAAGCCCGCTCAACATAGTTGCAGTATAAACCACAGGTGGGTTCTGTAGGTGTTGAACAAACACAAATGTGCCTGAGCATGCGTCTACAGCAGGGATTGATTCGCCTCCACGATATATATGAATACTCGGATAGGTGCAGCCAGATATTATATTATATTTCGAAATATGTTTATTAGGACAGTTCACGATAACGTGATGTTCAAAATGAATTTTTAATAATGAAATTTTTTTTATTGAAACGTTTATTTTAGTTTTAATTTCAAGCTGAGAGATTAAATTTAATATTTTCAATAACCGGAAATCTGTATTTCGAAACTATTTTAAATTGGTTGGAAGAAATTATTTTTTGAAATTTCTAGAATTTTTTTTTAATTTGGCACCATTTTTGTTATAAAAATGTAAATATCTTTATTAAAAAAAAATCTTCCAAAAATAAAATATAGTTTCCTGAAAGTTTATTTAAAAATCTGTCTAATATTGAGATGATATTAGTATTTAATTAACTATTGATCTTTAACTGATTATTTTTAAAAATCTGCCTTTCTATATTTCTGAGATGAGGTATTATGTACACTATTTATATTATTCGGACTATTATTTGGACTATTTGTCCATTTCGGCCTTCATCTATATTTTGTTGCCATATTTATTTACAACGACTATTGTTTCTTTGTTGCCATATTTATTACAACTTTCGGTCTTTATATGTGTATATTTCTGAGATGAGGTATTATGTACACTATTTACATTATTCGGACTATTATCCTCATCTTTGTCGTCATATTTACTACAACGTTTCGGTGTTGTACGCTCCGGCCTTCTTCAGGTGGTTGGAATGTCGAACTGAACCGTTTATTTCGCTCACTGGGGTAGACTGTTCTAGTTCCACGTGCCATGTCTAATGGATGTCAGTTATCAGTTATGCCCTCAAGGACTCATGGCACAGTGGATAAAAGCGTTAAGTTAGATCCAGTGACAGGACGCGAAAGAGTGTGAGTTCAATATTCGGTTAAGGCAGTGGAGAACGTGGAGTGGGGAATTAACAGGAGATAACAGCAAAACGATAAAACTATGTTTTTATTACGTGTGGAGCAGGTTTTCATTTCGGTATGTTGTTTTTTTTTAACTTTTTCGTGGAGGTATCTATGTTTAGGGGTATATTATTTATCTTAAATATTGGAAAAGTTTAAATTTATATTTCCACACAAAACTTTTCTGCTTGGGTCAGTGGAGACTGAACAAAAATTACCCAAGGAAACCTAGAGTCTGCATCGGTTTAATAATCTCACAAAAATGATGACGATGATCAAATGAATTGATCAAATTTCGTTTGGTTTCTATGTCCTGGTGTATTTAACAGTCGCAGTGGTTAAAGAGCTCGTATCTCAAAACAAAGACATCTGATTTCGCTGTTCTCTCTAAGAATCTTCTAGTGATTAATGAATTGGCTTTTAGGATTATCCGGTGCAGTCATAAAGATGTTTCATGATGTATATTATCTTAATTTTGACGTCACAATATTTTATGATGTATGTTATCTTAATTTTGACGTCACAATATTTTATGATGTATATAATCTTAATTTTGATGTCACAATATTTTATAATGTATCTTATCTTAATTTTGACGTCACAATATTTTATGATGTATATTATCTTAATTTTGACGTCACAATATTTTATAATGTATATTTTCTCAATTTTTGACGTCACAATATTTTATAATGTATGTAATCTTAATTTTAATGTCACAATATTTTATAATGTATGTAATCTTAATTTTGACGTCACAATATTTTGTGATGTACATTATCTTAATTTTGACGTCACAATATCTTATAATGTATATTTTCTCAATTTTTGAGGTCACAATATTTTATAATGTATGTTATCTTAATTTTGACGTCACAATGTTTTATAATGTATGTTATCTTAATTTTGACGTCACAATATTTTATGTTGTATGTTATCTTAATTTTGACGTCACAATATTTTATAATGTATCTTATCTTAATTTTGACGTCACAATACATATGTGAGCAGTTCAGCGGATACGACTTATAAAAAACTCTAATAAAATAAGATATTTTCTCATCATTATTGAAGCTAATGTTAATTGCAGTTAATATTAATTAATCTGTTTATCAACCGTGAATTCTTCTCCGTTTTCGGCTTAATGTATTGACTTTCTTTTTTGCCCTTACTCACATTTCATTTTTATTTTTACTTTCCCTTTCTTTCTGTAGTTTATTTATTTGTTTGAATCTCGTGTCTCTGTCTTTTAATTTGAATGTTGGGCTCATCTTTTTGCTGATAACCATTCATTCTGTTGTTTTTTTTTGTAGTTTATACTTAGTCCTTTTATCTCGCTTTTCTTTGCTACTTTCTGTAGTTTGATTGCCGTGTCTGTTATCAACACTGGTTTGGTTTGTTTTCAGTTGTTCTCGAGGTTTGTATTGTGGGAAAATTAATAAATAAATAAAAATAAATTAATCTGAAGGTGTCGGATTACCGTATATAAACGATTATCATGCGACTTTTAAGGTCCTCATTTTGAAGCTAGTTTTAAGGGGTCCCCATCATGCCCGAGATATAAAATTAGTGTATATAGCCCCCAAGAATATTTTGTGCCCTTTCTTATGCTCATACAAAACCAAACAGTTAATCTCTACCTTGAGTGGCTCCCTGGTCTTGTACTGGGTGAACATTAGTAAATAAAAAAAATAAATGAATCTGAATGTGTGGAATTACCGTATATACACGCGTATCAGGCAACTTTTGAGGTCCTCATTTTGAAGCTAATTTTAACATTGTCAAATCTATCCTGAGCATGTAGGTCTGGCAGGTAGGTAACGGTCACCGAAAATGCATGAATTTTAAGACCTCCAGAAAAAGATTACCTGCGTATAGTGTAATTGCTCACCGAAAAGGCATGATTTTTAACCTCTTGGAAAAAAAGTTACATGTGTATAGGGAGACCCCTATTTTTGTGTAAAAAAAAAATGATTATAAAAAACCTCGCATTTGACTCAGTCAATTATGTGCCATGAATTGATACACGCTTAGGCGATCATGTACCTTCCGCTACATGACTGACGAGGCAGATTTTTTTTCCCGCAGAAGGTTGCCATTTCTTTCTGCGTTAGACCATCCAAGTCTATAGAACACGTAGTTTACCCATAGCTTTGAAGAAGAGGATTCATACCTTTCCCAAGGGACGTAAGTGAATGCCATCGGTTTCACTGGAATTCGAACTCGGCTCTCCGATTTCAGTCAGTTATGTTTTATATAAAAATGTATTGCTGATATCTTCACCATGAAAATGGCGTTCTGCTGTTCATATAGCAAGAAAAAGAACTTAGGCCACGGGAGGCAGGCTAAAGGAAATTACCTTTACTGTTAAGGTTAGTTAAAGCTACCCTGAGCATGTAGGCCTGGCAGGTAGGTGACGGTCACCGAAAATGCATGAACTTTAAAACCTCCAGAAAAAGATTACCTGCGTATAGTGTAACCGCTCACCGAAAAGTCATGATTTTTAACCGCTTGGAAAAATATTACCTGTGTATATTGGAACTCACTATTTTTACGTAAAAAAAAAAAAAAGGATCATAAAAAACTCGCATTTGACTCGATTCGAGTATATACAATCCTTAAAAACAGAAATCCTTAAATACAGAGTGCCTATTAAAAAAGCGGCAAATTTATTATCACTTTTTTAGCTTTCAGGAATAATTGACCTTGAATAAGCTTGAATAAAATTCTTGAATAGTCATGACCTTGAATAACACTATTTCCTCATGGTTATTACGCGTGCAACTTTGTGTTGAACATTCAAGCAAACATTTCAAACATCAACGATGATTTTTCAGATTTGTGCATGAATCATGATAGCTAAATAAATTTGTCTGAATTTCCCGCTTTTTTTACTGGTCACCATGTAGATACCACTTTACAACTCATTCAATTCAGCCATACGATTTAATTTCATGATCTTAAACTATCCATGATCTAATTAACTTGGAAATGGAATTAGCATACTTCCAAAACATTAGTCTGGAAGAGGAACTTTATCGACCTTAATCTGAAGTTGCAAGAAAAAAGAAAGTAAGATCATTAGGCTATATAACAAGAAAATGAATCCTTAGAAAGCCGAGCTGAGAACCTCATTCTTGTAGAAGAGCAGTTCTTACTTAACTCTTTTGCATCAGAGAAAAAAGCAATGTTGATCATTTTAAGTTCTTCCTACTCATGTAAAACCTTGGTTTCCTCCATAATCTACAAGGTTATTGAAAAGTAATCCCCTTTTTTAATGTATAAGTGGCCAGTGAGGAGTCCTGATTTAACACCCTGTGATTATTTTTTTTATTTCGGGGTTGGTTAAAGGAGCAAGTCTACTATATCAAAGCAAGACTTTGAAAGAACTTGAAGGACGAATACAAGAAGTTGTCTTCTATACTACAAGAGTTCCTGATGAAATCACTTGACACGATTCCTGAGCGGTCCGAGTAGCTGGAGAAAAATCTGGTGCCCCATATTAAATTTTAAATAAAACCTCATGCTTTCCTCTCTCATATCCATTTCTTGTAAAAATTATAGTTAATAAATAAATTATAATTATTTTAAAATGGTGAGTTAGTATTCGATCCCCCTATATATAAAACCAACCGCCAGGAATAACTTTGGTATCGATAGTCGGCATACATTCAGCTGAAGACAACAAATTATGAACCTCGTATTAAAACATTAGCAGCTAAGATGCAAAAAATTACTCATTAAGAAAATATTGGTAACTATATAGTAGGCTCTAATTAGTACTTAATTCCATTGCAAAAACGCCGTCGTAGCATTGTCGATATTAATTCATTGAAGTGGGACTAAACAGAAACTTGGAATTAAATTTCTCTTGAAAACTATTCTTCTGGTTACCAAGTGTAAAACTTTCTGTTGAACATTCAGGCAAACATATCGAAATCTACGATGGTTTTTCGAGTTTGTGCAAGACTTTGGACGAACATGAAGGGCGAATAAAAGAAGTTATATCTTCCATCTCACAAGAGTTCCTGGGGAATTGGTGACAAATTGGCGTAAAAAAAACAAACAAACAAAAAACAAAAAAAAAACTGATCATAAAAAAACTGGCATTTAACTCGAGTATATCAGTCACTTATGTGCCATATATGATTAGGCGACCATGTTTCTTTCGATACATGACTGACGAGGCAGATTTTTTCCTGCAGTAGGTCCCTATTTCTTTCTACGTTGGACCAGTTGCCATCTAAAGCTATAGAACTCGGTCTGTCGTGCTATTTACCCATAGCTGGGGGGAGAAGAAGAGGATTCATACGTTTTCCAAGGACATTATCACGTAAGTGAATATAATGGATTCGACTGGAATTCGAACTCGGCTCTCCGATTCCTCAGCCGCTATCCATCACCCCACTCGGGTATATAGTATACTTATGATAATAATAAAAAAAAAATTAAATACAGGGTGCCTATTAAAAAGGCGGCAAATTTATTATCATTGTTTTATCTTTCAGAAATAATTGACCTTGAATAACCTTCAATAAAATTCTTGAATATTCATGACCTTGAATAAAGCTACTTCCGCTTGGTTACCACGCGTACACATTTGTGTTGAACATTCAGGCAGACACTTCGAAACCTATGATGATTTTTCCGGTGTGTGCATGAATCATGATAGATAAATTTATTTAATGAAAATCACCGCTTTTTTCCTGGGCACCCTGTAGAAAAACACAAATTTTAAAGAATTAAATTTTATTTAGAACCTATTTTTGTTATGGATAATCATCTTAAATTTATGTAAAAAAAATGATAGCATTTTTAAAATACATTTCGCAATGTAACAACAGAATAGAAGAAAAATGTCTTAGGAAAAAAAGTTTGTTAAAAATGAAACAATTATTAAAATAAACTTTCTTGGCAGAGAATCTGTAACATTTGTCAGGAGAAAGACCAGAAAAAAAATTTGATTAATAAATTAATTTTAAACGAAGTAAAATGTATTCTACATTTCGTAGAAACAGAAATACAGTTTAAGCAAAATTAGATCAAGTTGCTCATTAGTGTATTTGCCTTTATGAATCAAAATGTCATTTTGCAATGGAAACATAAAATAAGAGAGAAAATTAGAAGGAAATAAAATAAATGAATCTTATACTTCAATTAAATAAACTAAAATTATTCCATGTGTAAAAAGCAGACCTCTCTAAAGTCAACTGCAGCAGCGAACAACTGCAAAATGAAACCGAAACTAAAAGCCTTTGCTGCTAGTAGTATGAAGAGATGTGAGGTAGGCCTCAAGATCTGAGAGAGAGATGCACTATGGAATGGCTTTTAATAACGAACACCATGTTCTTTACATATTTCTTTTCTATCTCCTGTTTTACTTTTATATTTGCATTTTCTTTTTTGTACTTCCATTTCCCATTATTTTTTTTTTGATTTTCTTCATTTTTATATTTTTCTTCAGTTTATTGCTTTTTTACCATTTTCTTCTGTAGAATAACAATACAATAAACGACACTTACCGGCGTAAGAGTTCCAGCTAGCGTCCAGCTGGCAGACAAAAAAATAAAGCAGGTTGTAACTTAATACAAACCCTGCAAACTAACTGAGAAATTAAACTGGTATTTATATAGAAATAAGGCCCAGGTACCAGCAGCCAATCACAGCCCAAGCAATGGACTATCTTACTTTAGCATAATGAGATGCTCCATTGCACCATAAATAACTCTTCCTCAATGTTGAATCATTATTCACAAGAAGCTCAGCTTGCTCCACAACTGAGTGTTTATCTTGACTACGTGATTGTTCTTCTTCTTCTACATTTTATCTTTACTTACTTTCTTATTTTTCACTTAACCTCTAACTTTTTCTTTTCCTAATTTATTTTGAAATAATCTATTCTTTCATCTCCCACCTTTCTTTACTCGCATCTCCCTCTATCGTTTAATTTATCTCCCAGCTTCCTTTTCTTTCATCTCTTCCCTTTCATTTCTTTCATTTCCCTCCTTTCCTTTCTTTCATCTATTTCCTTTCCTTTTCTTTCATCTCCTTCCATTCCTGTCTTTCATCTCCGTCCATACCATTTTTTCATCCCCTCCTTGCTTACTTTCAAATTCCTCCTTTCCTTTCTTTGATCTGCTTCCTTACTTTTCTTTCATCTCCCTCCTTTCCTTTTCCTTCATCTTCCTCCTTTCCTTTTTTCATCTATCTCCTTTGCTTTCTATCATCTTCCTCCTTTCCTTTCTTTCATCACCCTCCTTACCTTTCTTTCATCTCCCTCCTTTCCTTTTCTTACATCTCCTTACTTTCTTTTCTTTCATCTCCCTCCTTTCCTTTTGTATCATCTTCCTCCTTTGCTTTCTATCATCTTCCTCCTTTTCTTTCATCTCCCTCCTTCCCTTTCTTTCATCTCCTTCCTTTCTTTTCTTTCATCTCCATCCTTTCATTTCTTTCATCTCCCTCTTTCTTTTTTTTCATCTCTCACCTTCCCTTTCTTTCATCTTCCTCCATTCCTTTTCTTTAATCTCCTTCGTTTCCTTTCTTTCATCTCCCTCTTTCCTTTTCTTTCATCTTCCTCCTTTCCTTTCTTTCATCTTCCTCCTTTCCTTTCTTTTATCTACGTCCATTCCTTTTCTTTCATCTCCCTTCTTTCCTTTCTTTCATTTCCCTCTTTCATTTTTTTCATCTTCCTCCATACATTTTCTTTCATCTCCCTCCTTTCCTTTCCTTTCATCTCACTCCTTTCCTTTTTTAATCTTCCTCCTTTCCATTCTATCATCTTCGTTCTTTTCTTTCTTTCATCTCCCTCCATTCCTTTCTTTTATCTCCCTCCAGTCCTTTTCTTTCATCTCCCTCCTTTCCTTTTCTTTCATCTCCTTCCTTTCTTTTCTTTCATCTCCCTCCATTCCTTTTCTTTCATCTCCCTTCTTTCCTTTTCTTTCATCACTCTCCTTTCCTTTCTTTCATCTCCCCCCTTTCCTATCCTTCATCAACCTCCTTTCCTTTTCTTTCATCCCCTCCCTTTCCTTTCTTTCACCTTCCTCCTTTCCTTTTCTTTCATCTCCTTACTTTTTTTCTTTCATCTCCCTCCTTTCCTTTCTTTCATATCCCTCCTTTCCTTTTCTGTCATCTCCCTCCTTTCCTTTCTTTCATCTCCTTTCTTTCCTTTTCTTTCATCTCCTTCCTTTCTTTTCGTTCATCTCCCTACTTTCCTTTTCTTTCATCTCCTTCCTTTCCTGTCTTTCATCTCCTTACTTTCTTTTCTTTCATCTCCCTCCTTTTCTTTCTTTCATCTCCCTCCTTTTCTTTCTTTCATCTTCCTGCTTTCCTTTTTTTCATCTTCCTCCTTTCCTTTCTTTTATCTACGTCCATTCCTTTTCGTTCATCTCCCTACTTTCCTTTTCTTTCATCTCCTTCCTTTCCTGTCTTTCATCTTACTTTCTTTTTTCTTTCATCTCCTTCCTTTCTTTCTTTCATCTCCCTCCTTTTCTTTTTTCATCTTCCTGCGCAGATCTTTCATCTTCCTCCTTTCCTTTCTTTTTATCTACGTCCATTCCTTTATTTTCATCTCCCTTCTTTTCCTTTCTTTCATCTCCTTCCTTTCCTGTCTTTCATCTCCTTACTTTCTTTTCTTTCATCTCCCTCCCTTTCTTTTCTTTCATCTCCCTCTTTCCCTTTCTTTCATCTCCCACCTTCCTTTCTTTTCATCTTCCTTCCTTTCCTTTAATTTATCTCCCTCATTTCTTCTCTTTTCTTTCATTTCATCTTCCCTTTTCATCTTTCATTTCTTTTCTTTCATCTCCCTTTCTTTTTCTTTCATCTCCTTTTCTTTCATCTCCTCCTTTCCTTTCATCTTTCCTTTTCTTTCTTTCATCTCCTTTTTTCTTTCTTTCATCTCCTTTCATTTCATTTTTTTCATCTCCTTTTTTCCTTTCTTTCATCTCCCCTTCCTTTCTTTCATCTTCCTCCTTTCCTTTTCTTTCATCTCCCTTCTTTCCTTTTCTTTCATCTCTCTCCTTTCCTTTTCTTTCATCTCCCCCTTTCCTTTCTTTCATCTTCCTCCTTTCCTTTTTTTTCATATCCTTCCTTTCTTTTCGTTCATCTCTTTTCTTTATTTTCTTTCATTCATCGTTCCCTAGTGTCCTCCCATTAAATAAATTTTGACAACAAAGTAAAAAGACACCTATCTTTTTTTTTGCTTTCACCGCGACCTTTGCAGATTATATCTCAACTTTTACTTTGATTTTTCGTTTTACCCTTAAATCTTTTTTATCCGTTATTTCTGCGATGTACACAGCTTATCCCATGGCAAAGAACACGTTAATACGCATAACCTTCATAAAAGAAAGTAAGCAAGAAAGAAAGAAAGAATAAACAAGCAATGAAAGGAAATATGAAAGAAGAAAGCAATGAGAGAAAAGAAAGACAAAAAGAAAAGTGAGAAAAGGTGTAATAAATTAAAAAAGATAAAAAAATAAAGAAAATAAGCAGAAAAGGCCAGAAAGAAAGAAAGAAAGAAAAATAAGAAAAAAAGGAATGAAGAAAGAAAGAAAGAAAGAAAAAAAGGAAATAGCAGAAATAAATAAATGAAAGTACAATTAATGAAAGAAAATATATAAAAAGACAAAAGAAAGAAAAAATATAAAAAGATTTTCCTAAAGGAAAGAAAGAAAGCGGAATGAAAAAAATGAAGAATAAATTAAAACAAGAAAATAAAAACTAGAAGTAAATCATGTCTGGCGCAAGGTCTGTTTTGAGCAGTTGTAAATAAAGAGATGATAGATATTGACAACATGGCGGTGTTTTCTTCTCTTTTTAATATTATTAGAATTGAAAAAATACAGGAATAAATTAAAACAAGAGAATAAAAACGGAGGAAAGAATAGGAAGCAAAACATGGACAAATGATGATGAAAAGTGTGTGAATAAAAAGGAAGAAGCGAAATAGGTATTAAACCAAAAAAAAACAAGGAAGGAAGGAATCATCTCCTTCCTCCTTTCCTTATATAAAAGGAACGAATCAAATACTTTTCTTTAGGTATTAAGAAAGAAAGAAAGAAAGAAAGAACTTTCTTTCATCTCCCTCCTTTCCTTTTTTCAAAGAAAGAATGGGTATTGGGAGGTGAAAGAAAGAAAAGAAAAGAAAGAAAGAAAGAAAAGAAAGAAAGAAAGAATGTATTGGGAAAAGAAAAGAAAGAAAAAAAAAAAGAAAGAAAGAAAGAAAGAAAGAAAAGAATGGGTATTGGGAGGTGAAAGAAAAAGAATTTCTTGGGAAAAGAAAGAAAGAAAGAAAGAAAAAAAGAAAGAAAGAAAGAATGGGTATTGGGAGGTTAAAGAAAGAAAAAGAAATTGGGAGGTTAAAGAAAGAAAGAAAGAAAGAAAGAAAGAAAGAATGGGTATTGAAGGTGAAAGAAAAAAAGAAAGAAAGAAAGAAAGAAAGAAAGAAAGAAAGAAAGAAAGGGTATGGGAGGAGAAAGAAAAGAAAAAGAAATTTAAAAAACAAAAGAAAAGAAAATGTATATAAAAATGAAAGAAGAATAAGGAAGAAATAGTTATTAAACAAGAAAGGAAGGAAAGAAGGAAGAAAGAAAGAAAGGAAGGAATGAAGGAAGGAAAGAAGCAAAGAAGGAAAAGCGTATATAAAAATGAATTAAATGGTAAGAAATAGGTATTAAGAAAGAAAGAAAGAAAGAAAGAAAGGGATTTTTTTTTAGAAAAGAAAGAAGAGAAAGAATAAAGACAAACGGAACGGAGAGTGCGCTTGAAGAAAGAAAGAAAGAAAGAAAGAAAGAAAGAAAGAAGGGAAGGGGACGTTTTAGAGAGGAAGGAAGAAGAGAAAGAATAAAGACAAACGGATCAGAAAAGCGTTTGAAGAAGAAGGAGAAGAAGATAGAAGGAAAGAAAGAAAGAAACTTGGAATAAGAAAAGAAAAAAGAAAGACAGAAAGAAAGAAAAAAAGAAAGAAGCTTGGAATAAGAAAGAAAGAACGAGAAGTACGAAAAAGAGAATAATGAATGAATGAAAGAAAAATAAGAAAAAGAAAATAACAGAAAGAGAAGAAAGGAAAATGAATGAAAAAAAAAGAAAGAAAGAGAGAAAGAAAATAAGGACAGAAAGTATAAACAATAAAATATAAAGACAAACTAAATAAGAAAATGTGCAAAAAGAAAAAGAATCAATAAAAAATGGAAAGGAAAGAAAAAAAGAAATAAAATTAACATGGAAATAAAGAAAATAAATAAAGAAAGAAAGAAAGGCAGGAATGGTATAGGCATATAAATAAAGAAAGAAAGAAAGGCAAAAATAGTATAGCCATATAAAGAAAGAAAGAAAGAAAGAAAGAAAGAAAGAAAGAAGGAAAGGGAGAAATACTATAGTCATATAAATAAAGAAAGAAAGAAAGGCAAAAATAGTATAGCCATATAAAGAAAGAAAGAAAGAAAGAAAGGCAGAAATACTATAGTCATATAAAGAAAGAAAGAAAGGCAGAAATACTATAGTCATATAAAGAAAGAAAGAAAGAAAGGCAGAAATACTATAGTCATATAAAGAAAGAAAGGCAAAATAGTATAGCTATATATAAAGAAAGAAAACGTTAAAAAAATAGTATAGCCATATAAAGAAAGAAAGAAAGAAAGGCAGAAATACTATAGTCATATAAAGAAAGAAAGAAAGAAAAAAAAGAAAGGCAGAAATATTTATAGTCATATAAAGAAAGAAAGGCAAAAATAGTATAGCCATATAAAGAAAGAAAGAAAGAAAGGCAGAAATACTATAGTCATATAAAGAAAGAAAGAAAGAAAGAAAGGCAGAAATACTATAGTCATATAAAGAAAGAAAGAAAGAAAGAAAGAAAGGCAGAAATACTATAGTCATATAAAGAAAGAAAGGCAAAAATAGTATAGCCATATAAAGAAAGAAAGAAAGGCAAAAATAGTATAGCCATATAAAGAAAGAAAGAAAGAAAGGCAGAAATACTATAGCCATATAAAGAAAGAAAGGCAAAAATAGTATAGCCATATAAAGAAAGAAAGAAAGAAAGGCAAAAATAGTATAGCCATATAAAGAAAGAAAGAAAGAAAGAAAGAAAGGCAGAAATACTATAGTCATATAAAGAAAGAAAGAAAGAAAGAAAGGCAGAAATACTATAGTCATATAAAGAAAGAAAGAAAGAAAGGCAGAAATACTATAGTCATATAAAGAAAGAAAGAAAGAAAGAAAGAAAGAAAGAAAGAAATACTATAGTCATATAAAGAAAGAAAGAAAGAAAGAAAGAAAGAAAGAAAGAAAGAAAAGGCAGAAATGGTATAGTCATATAAATAAATAAATAAATGAATAAAAAAAGAAAAAAGAAAAGAAAGAAAGGCAGAAATACTATAGTCATATAAAAGAAAGAAAGAAAGAAAGAAAAGCAGAAATACTATAGTCATATAAAGAAAGAAAGGCAAAAATAGTATAGCCATATAAAGAAAGAAAGAAAGAAAGAAAGGCAGAAATACTATAGTCATATAAAGAAAGAAAGAAAGAAAGAAAGGCAGAAATACTATAGTCATATAAAGAAAGAAAGAAAGAAAGAAAGGCAGAAATACTATAGTCATATAAAGAAAGAAAGAAAGAAAGGCAGAAATACTATAGTCATATAAAGAAAGAAAGGCAAAAATAGTATAGCCATATAAAGAAAGAAAGAAAGAAAGGCAGAAATACTATAGTCATATAAAGAAAGAAAGAAAGAAAGAAAGAAAGAAAGGCAGAAATACTATAGTCATATAAAGAAAGAAAGAAAGGCAGAAATACTATAGTCATATAAAGAAAGAAAGGCAAAAAATAGTATAGCCATATAAAGAAAGAAAGAAAGAAAGGCAAAAATAGTATAGCCATATAAAGAAAGAAAGAAAGGCAGAAATACTATAGTCATATAAAGAAAGAAAGAAAGAAAGGCAGAAATACTATAGTCATATAAAGAAAGAAAGAAAGAAAGGCAGAAATACTATAGTCAAATAAAGAAAGAAAGGCAAAAATAGTATAGCCATATAAAGAAAGAAAGAAAGAAAGGCAGAAATACTATAGTCATATAAAGAAAGAAAGAAAGAAAGAAAGGCAGAAATACCATAGTCATATAAGAAAGAAAGAAAGAAAGAAAGAAAGGCAGAATACTATAGTCATATAAAGAAAGAAAGAAAGAAAGAAAGAAAGAAAAAAAGAAAGAAAGGCAGAAATACTATAGTCATATAAAGAAAGAAAGAAAGAAAGGCAGAAATACTATAGTCATAAATAAAGAAAGAAAACAAAATAGTATAGCCATATAAAGAAAGAAAAGAAAGAAAGGCAAAAATAGCCATATAAATATAAAGAAAAAGAAAGAAAGAAAGAAAGAAAGGCAGAAATACTATAGTCATATAAAGAAAGAAAGGCAAAAATAGTATAGCCATATAAAGAAAAGAAAGAAAAGAAAAGGCAAAATAGTATAAAATATAAAGAAAGAAAAAAAGAAAGAAAGAAAGAAAGGCAGAAATACTATAGTCAGAATAAAGAAAGAAAAAAGAAAGAAAGGCAGAAATACTATAGTCATATAAAGAAAGAAAGGAAAAAAATAGTATAGCCATATAAAGAAAGAAAGAAAGGCAGAAATACTATAGTCATATAAAGAAAGAAAAGAAAGAAAGAAAGGCAGAAATACTGTAGTCATATAAAGAAAGAAAGAAAGAAAGAAAGGCAGAAATATAGTTATAGTCATATAAAGAAAGAAAGAAAGAAAGGCAGAAATACTATAGTCATATATAAAGAAAGAAAGAAAGAAAGAAAGAAAAGGCAGAAATGGTATAGTCATATAAATAAATAAATAAATGAATAAAAAAGAAAGAAAGAAAGAAAGAAAGGCAGAAATACTATAGTCATATAAAGAAAGAAAGAAAGAAAGAAAGGCAGAAATACTCTAGTCATATAAAGAAAGAAAAGGCAAAAAATAGTATAGCCATATAAAGAAAAGAAAGAAAGAAAGAAAGGCAGAAATACTATAGTCATATAAAGAAAGAAAGAAAGAAAGAAAGGCAGAAATACTATAGTCATATAAAGAAAAAGAAATAAAAAGAAAGAAAGAAAGGCAGAAATACTATAGTCATATAAAGAAAAAAAAAGAAAGAAAGAAAAGGCAGAAATACTATAGTCATATAAAGAAAGAAAGAAAGAAAAAGAAAGGCAGAAATACTATAGTCATATAAAGAAAAGGCAAAATAGTATGAATATATAAAGAAAGAAAGAAAGAAAGAAAGGCAGAAATACTATAGTCATATAAAGAAAGAAAGAAAGAAAGAAAGGCAGAAATACTATAGTCATATAAAAGAAAGAAAGGCAAAAATAGAATAGCCATATAAAGAAAGAAAGAAAGAAAGGCAGAAATACTATAGTCATATATAAAGAAAGAAAAAAGAAAGAAAAGAAAGGCAGAAAAATACTATAGTCATATAAAGAAAGAAAGAAAGAAAGGCAGAAATACTATATAGTCATATAAAGAAAGAAAAAAAAATAGTATAGCCAATAAAGAAAGAAAGAAAGAAAGGCAAAAAAATAGTATAGCCATATAAAGAAAGAAAAAAAGAAAGAAAGGCAGAAATACTATAGTCATATAAAGAAAGAAAGAAAGAAAAGAAAGAAAGGCATAAATACTATAGTCATATGAAGAAAGAAAGAAAGAAAGAAAGAAAAGGCAGAAATACTATAGTCATATAAAGAAAGAAAAAAAAAAGTATAAATATAAAGAAAGAAAGAAAGAAAGAAAGGCAGAAATACTATAGTCATATAAAGAAAGAAAGAAAGAAAGAAAGAAAGGCAGAAATACTATAGTCATATAAATAAATAAAGAAAGAAAGGCAGAAATACTATAGTCATATAAAGAAAGAAAGAAAGAAAGAAAGGCAGAAATACTATAGTCATATAAATAAATAAAGAAAGAAAGGCAGAAATACTATAGTCATATAAAGAAAGAAAGGAAAAAAAAGTATAATATAAAGAAAGAAAGAAAGAAAGGCAGAAATACTATAGTCATATATAAAGAAAAAAAAGAAAAAAAGAAAGGCAGAAATACTATAGTCATATAAAGAAAGAAAGAAAGAAAGAAAGAAAGGCAGAAATACTATAGTCATATAAAGAAAGAAAGAAAGAAAGAAAGAAAGAAAGGCAGAAATACTATAGTCATATAAAGAAAGAAAGAAAGAAAGAAAGGCAGAAATACTATAGTCATATAAATAAATAAATAAATGAATAAAAAGAAAGAAAGAAAGAAAGAAAGGCAGAAATAGTATAGTCATATAAAGAAAGAAAGAAAGAAAAGAAAGGCAGAAATACTATAGTCATATAAAGAAAGAAAGAAAGAAAGAAAGAAAGGCAGAAATACTATAGTCATATAAAGAAAGAAAGAAAGAAAGAAAGAAAGAAAACTATAAATATAAAGAAAGAAAGAAAGAAAGGCAGAAATACTATAGTCATATAAAGAAAAAGAAAGAAAAGAAAAATAGTATAGCCATATAAAGAAAGAAAGAAAGAAAGGCAGAAATACTATAGTCATATAAAAAAGAAAGAAAAGAAAGGCAGAAATACTATAGTCATAAATAAAGAAAGAAAGAAAAGAAAGGCAGAAATAGTATAGTCATATAAAGAAAAGAAAAAAGGCAAAAATAGTATATAACATATAAAGAAAGAAAGAAAGAAAGGAAGAAATACTATAGTCATATAAAGAAAGAAAGAAAGAAAGAAAGAAAGAAAGGCAGAAATACTATAGTCATATAAAGAAAGAAAGAAAGGAGAAATACTATAAATATAAAGAAAGAAAGGCAAAAATAAAAGCCATATAAAGAAAAAGAAAAAAGAAAGGCAAAAAATAGTATAGTCATATAAAGAAAAAGAAAGAAAAGAAAGGCAGAAATACTATAGTAATATAAAGAAAGAAAAGAAAGAAAGGCAGAAATACTATAGTCATATAAAGAAAGAAAGAAAGCAAAATAGGCAGTATTTCATATAAAAGAAAGAAAGAAAGAAAGAAAGGCAGAAATACTATAGTCATAGAAAAAGAAAGAAAGAAAAAAGAAAAAAAGAAAGAAAGAAAGGCAGAAATACTATAGTCATATAAAGAAAGAAAGAAAGAAAGAAAGGCAGAAATACTATAGTCATATAAAGAAAGAAAGAAAGAAAGGCAGAAATACTATAGTCATATAAAAAAAAAAAGGCAAAATAGTAGTATATATAAATAAAGAAAGAAAGAAAGAAAGGCAGAAATACTATAGTTATATAAAGAAAGAAAAAAAGAAAGAAAGAAAGAAAGGCAGAAATACTATAGTCATATAAAGAAAGAAAGAATGGCAGAAATACTATAGTCATATAAAGAAAGAAAGAAAGAAAGAAAGAAAGGCAGAAATAGTATAGTCATATAAAGAAAGAAAGGCAAAAATAGTATAGCCATATAAAGAAAGAAAGAAAGAAAGGCAGAAATACTATAGTTATATAAAGAAAGAAAGAAAGAAAGAAAGAAAGAAAGAAAGCCAGAAATACTATAGTCATATAAAGAAAGAAAGAAAGAAAGAAAGGCAGAAATGGTATAGTCATATAAATAAATAAATAAATGAATAAAAAAGAAAGAAAGAAAGAAAGAAAGAAAGGCAGAAATACTATAGTCATATAAAGAAAGAAAAGAAAGAAAGAAAGGCAGAAATACTATAGTCATATAAATAAAGAAAGAAACAAAAAAAAAGGCAGCCATATAAAGAAAGAAAGAAAGGCAAAATAGTATAGCCATATAAAGAAAGAAAGAAAGAAAGGCAGAAATACTATAGTCATATAAAGAAAGAAAGAAAGGCAGAAATACTATAGTCATATAAAAAGAAAGAAAGAAAGAAAGAAAAAAAAAGGCAGAAATACTATAATCATATAAAGAAAGAAAAGGCAAAAATAGTATAGCCATATAAAGAAAGAAAAAAGGCAGAAATACTATAGTCATATAAAGAAAGAAAGAAAGAAAGAAAGGCAGAAATACTATTGTCATATAAAGAAAGAAAGAAAGAAAGAAAGGCAGGAATACTATAGTCATATAAAGAAAAGAAAGAAAGAAAGGCAGAAATACTATAGTCATATAAAAGAAAGAAAGAAAGAAAGAAAGGCAGAAATGGTATAAATATAAATAAATAAAAAAGAAAAGAAATAAAACTAAAGGCAGAAAATACTATAGTCATATAAATAAATAAATAAATGAATAAAAAAAAAGAAAGAAAGAAAAAGAAATACTATAGTCATATAAAGAAAGAAAGAAAGAAAGAAAGGAAGAAATAAAAAGAAACTATAAAATATGAATAAAGAAAGAAAGAAAGAAAGAAAGGCAGAAATACTATAGTAATATAAAGAAAGAAAGAAAGGCAGAAAGAAAGGCAGGAATACTATAGTCATATAATTAAAGAAAGAAAGAAAGGCAGAAATACTATAGTCATATAAAGAAAGAAAGAAAGGCAGAAAGAAAGGCAGGAATACTATAGTCATATAATTAAAGAAAGAAAGAAAGGCAGAAATACTATAGTCATATAAATAAATAAGAACAAAAGAAAAATAAGAGAAAGAAAGAAAGAACCAAAGAAAAATAAGAAAAAACAGAACGAATCTAAAGAAATAAAAATTTAAGAAACGAAGAGAATGAGTAAAGATAGAAAGAAAAATAAAATAAAATAAAGACAAAATTAAATTAAATGATGTAAAATATAGAAAAAAAAGAAATCAGCCAGGAAAAAAAGGAAGGAAGAAAAGAAAAAAAGAAAGTGACAATGGAAAAAAAGAAAGAAAGAAAATTAGTAAAGAAAGAAGGAAACTAAAGACAGGAAGAAAAGACGGAAAAGGCAAAGTAATATATAAAAAAGAGAAAATTAAACAAAGAAAATAAGAAAGAATAGAAAGAAAGAAAACAAGAACAAAAAAAGAAAAAGTTAATAAAGAAAGAAATATGATAGAAACAAAAAAAAAGAGACAATAAAAAATAAATTTAGAAAAAAGGGAAAGAAAGAAAAAAAGAATAATCATAGAAATGAAAATAAAGAAAGAAAGGGGAAATAAATATAGGAAATAAGAAAGACAAAAAGAAAAGAGAAGAAAGAAATTAGTAAAGGAAGAAAACGAAAGAAAGCTAGTAAAGAAAGAAAGAAAATAAAGTTCGAAAGAAAAGTCAAAGTAATATGAGAAAAGAAAGCGAGGAATTTAACAGAAAATAAACAAAGAAAGCAGGGAAAGAGACAAAAATAAGAAAGAAAGAAAAGAACAGAAAGAATAAAAAAGAAAGAAAAAATTTATAAAAGTAAAAGCAAAAAAAGAAAGAAGAAAATAAGAAAGGAAGAAAAAACGGATATAAAGAAAAGAAAATTGAAGAAAGAAAAGCAGAAAAGAAAGAAAAATTAACAAAAGAAGAAGAAAGAAAGACAAATTATAAAAAACGAAGAAATAAAAAGAACAGATAGAAAGTATAGGGAGAAACATTAAAGAAAGAAAGAAGGAAAGAAAAAAGAAAGAAAAAAAAAGAAAAGCTTGGCATAAGAAAGAAAGAAAGAAAGAAAGAAAGAAAGAAAGTACGGAAAAGAGAATAATAAAAAAAAGAAAGAAATGAAAACAAAGCAAAAAAGGGGAAAATATAAAAAATAATAAAAGACAAAAAGAAAGAAAAGAGAAAAATAAAAAAAGAGAAAATGAAGACATAAAAAAGAAAGAAAGAATAAAAAAAAGGAAAGAAAGAAAGGTAAAAGACATGAAGATAACAAAAACAGAGTGGCGGAAAAATAAAGAAAGAGCCATTAACAGCAGTATGAATCGAACGTCCCAGTTTTGTCATTGACGCAACTCGCGCTTCCAACATGGACGCTATTCAAGTGCTTTGTATCAACATTCATTACCTGAAGTCACCTCTACCTCAACTAAAGCTGACATCGAAGCTATTCAAATCAGCTAACGTGGTATGGGATCCTACGGGATGTATACCTGCCAGGTCGACAAGGTAGCCCCGGTCCCGAGAGTCCATAGATAAACCCTGACTCACCGTCCATGCCCAGAAGTTCGCCAGGCAGGGCCGTGTCTCAGGAGATTGAAGATAAACCCTAACACCACGGACTTGGTAAGATCTTTGCCCGGCAGCCTTCGTAGCTACCACGTTCCCGAGAGGGCTCAGATAACCCCAAACTCTAAGAATTCTGTTCGTAATGCATTATATCACTTGACACTTGCTGCAAACGACTTAAAATTAAGATATGGGTAAGCATCCCTAACCCCTTCCAACCGACTCACATTGAACCAGTAATCAGGCCTCAGCCAAACTGATTCTTGAAACAATTTGATAGATGTCTGCTCGGCTTTCTTGGTCTCAGAATCCCTGGCTGTCTGAAGTATTCGATACTGTTTGGTTTCTGAGATGGTGGAGGCGAGGCAAAATGGGTTAGAATTGTTCATTTTAAATATATTTACAAATCGATATTACAATGAGCCGATTCTACCAACCTACCTGCACAAACAAAATGATTTATCTTGAAAAATAAACTAATTTCCAGTTCACTTTACACACTTAATAATAATAGTGGGAGGTTTATTTTTGCACTCACCCTGGTAACAATGGTCCGCTTGTTTGTTTCGATAAGGGAAAAGGTTTATTTTGTTTTACGGCATATCAACCTCAATAGGTTATTTAATGCCGACAATATTTTTATTGCTTGTAAAATTTTTTATCTATCTATCTATCTATCTATCTATCTATATATATATATATATATATATATATATATATATATATTTCAGTATATATTGATTTGATTTGGTTTGTTTTACAGCAAATCAACCTCAATGGCTTATTTATTGCCGACAAGATTTTTATTTTTATTTTTTTATCTATCTATCTATCTATCTATTTTATCTATCTATCTATCTATCCTTCTTCTATCTATCTATCTATTATTATCTATCTAAATTCTTTCTATTATCTATCATATCTATTATCTATCTATCTATCTATCTATCTAACTATTTCAGTATATATATTGATTTGGTTAGGTTTGTTTTACGGCAAATCAACCTCAATGGCTTATTTTTGCCGACAAGATTTTTATTGTTGGTAATATTTTTTTATCTATCTATCTATCTATCTATCTATCTATCTATCTATTTCAGTATATATTGATTTGGTTTGTTTTGTTTTACAGCATATCAACCTCAATGGCTTATTTAATGCCGACAAGATTTTTATTTCTGGTAATATTTTTTTTCTAAAAATGTATTGCTGGTAATATTTTTTCCAAAAATGTATTGCTGGTATTAAAACCTATGTTTACACGTTTTGACGAGTTTGGGGGTTAATTATTTGCCCATATCTGAGACCCTAACAGGTGCTACCACCCCGGGTCAGGGTGGACCTGGGAAGACCAGTAATTAAGAGGTGGTTCCATGCTCTTCAAAAACTCTTGACCAGAGGCCTTGCTGTCCGCTGTAGTTTATCGTCTTACCCAGGACGAGGATGTAGTTTACTGTCTTACCCAGGACGCGGATGTAGTTTATCGTCTTACTCAGGATGCGGATGTAGTTTACACAGGAGCCGGATGTAGTTTATCGTCATCCCCAAGACGCAAAGGAAAAGGAAGCATAAGCACTGAAAGGAGAAAAATCCAAGAAAAATTATAATGAAAACCGTGAAAAATGATGCATTAATTTTGTAATATATACATTATAAGTCAATATTCTGGGACCACTCCCTGGATTTAATTATTAGTAAGTTTCATACAATTTGGTTCAAATTAATAACACGGCTGAAGCTAACTTCCAGGAAAATATCTTATTGCGCCTTCTCTGGGTAATGTTCTCAGCTGACAAGATGTAGAAAGACAACAGTGAATCCATTGCTAGGTCAGCTGCTAAGAAAGTCGGTTCACTGTTTCGTGGTAGGCAATTTTTCTCTCCAGAAACTATCTTATGCATCTATAAGTCTACCATTCGTCCATGCTGAGAATACTGCTGCTACTTATGGTCCAGAGCTTCAACTATTTACCTTGAGCTCCCTGATAAGATCCCAAGAAGAATCAGCAATATTATTAGTCCTGATCTGGCCGCTCGGTTGCCTCTCTATGTCTTTTCTCTAAATATTTTCATGGTAATTATTCGGATGAGCTCTTCGCTAAGGATTGTAAATACTCACTGAGGCTATTTTTTTAAATTGTTGTTTTATTCTCCGACCTCCACAGACAATGAATTGTACATATGGGCGACTAGTTAGGATTTTCATAGAGACAATGAGGTATTATGGTGAATGTAGTAAGACAGGTAAGCAAGAATGTGTTGTTTTGGTGAAAAGAATGTTGTTAGATGTATGGTTCAGTGATTGTGGCTAGCTAAGTCTAAATTTAAGGCAGAAGAAGACCGTCCTTTTCCCCCATTTCCCATTTTTGGCTTTGTGCTACATTTTCTGTATCTTGAACAGATTAAGTAATGGCACCTAGATTTTAATTTAATTAATTAATATATACATATACATGCATATATGCATGTCTATATCGTCTATGATATATGAACAAATATAGTCTTAAGATGTGCTATATTTATGGGATAAAGTGCTCAATATCAGAGATAGAGCGTGGCCTGACGATTGCATCTATCATGAAACAGACTGTCGCCTCTAAGTCTTGACTTCTATGTTCCCTTTTATAGTCTATGATATATATATATATATATATGTGTGTGTGTGTGTGTGTAAGTAGCAATACACACACACATGCGCATACACACACACACATATATATATGTGTGTCTGTGTAAGTAGCTACACACACACACACACACACACACACACACACACACACATATATATATATATATATATATATATATATATGCACACACACACACACTTCTCTCTCTATATATTCATTGATGCACATTTCTTATTTTATTATTATTATTATTATTATTAGTAGTAGTAGTAGTATTAGTAGCATCTTATTATTAGTAGTATATTATTATTATCAGTAGTAGTAGTAGCATCTTATTATTCTTAGTATATTATTATTATTATTATTAGTAGTAGTAGTAGTAGTATTAGTAGCATCTTATTATTAGTAGTATTATTATTATCAGTAGTAGTAGTAGTAGCATCTTATTATTCTTAGTATATTATTATTATTATTATTATTATTAGTAGTAGTAGTAGTATTAGTAGCATCTTATTATTAGTAGTATATTATTATTATCAGTAGTAGTAGTAGTAGCATCTTATTATTATTAGTATATTATTATTATTATCAGTAGTAGTAGTAGTAGCATCTTATTATTAGTAGTAGTATATTATTATTATCAGTAGTAGTAGTAGTAGCATATTATTATTATTATTATTAGTATTATTATTATTATTATTATTAGTAGTATAATATTATTATTATTATTATTCACTGTCTTTTTACTGCTGCTTACTTTCTCTAGCTCTTGTTATTCATGGCGTAACGTTTGCATTTAGCACACACACACACACACACACACACACACACACACACACACACATATATATATATATATATATATATATATATATATATATATATATATATATATATATATATATATATGTATACACACTACGAAATAGAAGCTAACTCCAACAATCATTTTTAATATATTTTATTGTTATTCCTGATTTATATAAACACAAATATTTAAGTAAATGTTCTGTTACTGTTTACAGGCTGGTAAATGTTGTTAATAATGTTTATTATAAACAGAGCATTTACTTAAATATTTCTATGTATATAAATGACGTATGACAGTAATATATATATATATATATATATATATATATATATATATATATATATATATATATATATGAACCCTTTCTTGTGTCTGGTAATCGGGTTTTATGAGGTAATTTAATTTCCTACCGCTCTTAACCTAAAACACTGCAACGCATTTTCCTTACAGTTTTGTCTTTCATTGTGACCTGAAGAAGCCAAACCGAACGCACGTTGCCGAAACGCTATGTCATTTTAAATAAAATAAAATTCTTCAGCTTTTTACTATCTGATCAGACTGGCATTTATTAAGTTGAAATTGTGGTCAGATTCGTTTCAAGTGAACCACCAGCGTGTTTAAAATGTTGCCAATTACCATAAGCTTTTCCTCTTCATCTCATCATCTTTTCAAATACATCCTGCAAAGACACAGTGTTGACCTCGGTCTCCACTTTTATAGTTACACTAGCAGCATGGCCCGGCGTTGCCCGTGCTTGATTCAAAAATCGTACGACTCATACAGCAATCGCTATCACTTGACTTAAAATACTAAACATTAAATCTATTACGAAAAAAGAACTAAACAAAATGAACACAAAACGATCAACTTTAAAAAAAGGACTCGTAACTGGAAAAACCGAATGAAAAAAGAATGTTAACAACAAATACTTTTTCACACCCAATCCAGTTCTGCGGAATCAGAATCAACGTTGAGTTTAAGCAAGCG
Source organism: Acanthosepion pharaonis (assembly GCA_903632075.3). Lineage (NCBI taxonomy): Eukaryota > Metazoa > Mollusca > Cephalopoda > Sepiida > Sepiidae > Acanthosepion > Acanthosepion pharaonis. The sequence goes on from CAHIKZ030004531.1 coordinate 1,010,186, forward strand.
AATGAGCCAATTGGAGTAAAGTGCCATGCAGATTTAAATTTTTCCCACTTGTGACGAATGCAGCTATCGATTTTTTTTGCATGCTATCATGCTAGTTAACATTCGTGCCAGTCAGCTGTTGGCTCTCACGCTGGCCAATAGAATCTTCCTGCGTATTCGTGGCAGCCAGCTATAGGCTCTCACTCTGGTCAGTAGAAAATGGCCGCAAACTACATGAAAACTGCCGCAGAAGCATGAAAAAATCGATCATTTCCACTATCGATGGGAGTTGGGAAATGCAAAGTCGGTCTTGGCGTTCCCGCTAACTTGGAGCATGTGCATGTAAATTTTGGTGCAAATCCGTCGAAAATTGCGGCCGTGCATTCGTTACACACACACACATATCCTGCCTTTTATAGATAGAGATTATTATTCGATAAAATTTCCATTTACTGCAGGATGTTATTATTATTATCATTATTATTGCATAATATGGAGACCTAAAGAAAAGTTTTAAAAACAAATTATGAGATATGAGATGTATATTTCCACGTGACCACCCAAAAATTTATCATACTATCATCACCCCTAACCCATAACCTAAACTAATCTATCTATCTATCTATCTATCTATCTATCTATCTATATATATATATATATATATATATATATATATATATGATATAAATATTAATAATGGTACATCGATTTAATTTTGTTAGTTATTGTTGTTCTTGCGATTCATTTAAATAAACTGATTATATTTATCGCGGGTTCAGTTCCTGACCCAAGGCTGTTAAATCCTTATTACGCGTTATATCAATCGATGACAGCATTTCGTGAAAAAATACCTTACGCATCGTTCCTTCATTATTTCTAAGCCAACTCAATGTGTCTACACATCGGCAGTATAAAATTAAATGACACCAAGTCCGAAAAGTAAGCCATAATTCTCCAAACTGATGGCAAAAATGTTCCGACGAGTTACATTCCTTTGTGCTACCCGTTCAGACCTTTACAGCTAAGACTTGTCATTTCGCATTTCACAGAAGCGAATCATTCGCTTGGTGTTTCATTGCCAAATAGAGAAGTGCGCAGAAAAGCGATTCAAGAAGTCCTATCTCTTTATAAAAACCAGCTATGGGTTAAATAACAAGGTAAATTGAGATATTCGATGGCAACGAGCCTAAGAGAAAGAAATCTCTAAAACTCCAACCCGCGTAGAAGAGAAACCACCCCACCATGTTTCCCAAGTATGCATGGTAATTCACAGATAATAACAAAAAAGGAGAGTATCTCTCTATATTTCTGAGATGAGGTATTATGTACACTATTTAACATTATTCGGACTATTGTCCTCATCTTTGTCGCTATATTTATTACAACGTTTCGGCCGTTGTACGCTCCGGCCTTCTTCAGGTGGTTGGAATGTCGAAATGAACCTTTTATTTCGCTCGCTGGGGTTAGACTGTTCTAGTTCCACGTAGCATTTTTAATAGTTGTCAGTTATAAGTTATCTCCTTTTAATTTCCCCTCTGAAAGTTCTCCCCTGCCTTAACCTGGCATTGAACCCTCACTCAAGGTCACATGGCACAGTGCATGAAAGCGTTAGTTAGATCCAGTGACAGTGTCCCCAGCGATCGAAATAAAGAGTTCTGTTCGACATTCCAACCACCATTGTAATAAATATGGCGACAAAGATGAGGACAATAGTTCGAATAATATAAATAATGTACATAATACCTCATCTCAGAAATATAGACAGATACTGAAGGGCCGAAGCGTTGTAATAAATATGGCCACAAAGATGAGGACAATAGTCTCAATAATGTAAATAGTGTACATAATACCTCATCTCAGAAATATAGACAGATACTGAAGGGCCGAAACGTTGTGATAAATATGGCGACAAAGATGAGGACAATAGTCCGAATAATGTAAATAGTGTACATCATACCTCATCTCAGAAATATAGACTGATACTCCGTTGCTATATTATGTTTGTACAAAATTATATTAGTAAACCATCCAGTAACTAGTTATCAACATTAAAGGTAAGTAACTACTAGTGTAATATGTATTGAACATGCTTTTGTTAGTCATGTTAGTTTATACTATGGCTGCATGGTGTCACATTTGTGTACTCGTGTTTATATATATATATATATATATATATATATATATATATATATATATATATATATACCATCCATAATAGTTTTGTTACTCGTTATTTTTTAATCTGAAGCTTCATAAAAATTGAGATAATATACCAATTTTTCTGCGGACCATCAAAAGTTTTGCACGGACCACCTGTTGGTGACTATTGTGCTAGTACCTATATTCTCATGGCACCTTTGGCTAAACTTCGCAGTACAGGTAAGCATTATGAATCAATAGTGCATTATGTGAATGCGTGTTGTGGTTAACGGATATCGACTCTGAATGAGAAATCGGAGAGTGAAGTTCAAATTCCAGTCGGGTTCGTTACATTCACTTACGCACAAACACCGATGGGAAAGGTATGGGTCCATTTTTCTCCCTCCACCTATGGGCTGAAAATTGAATGACAGATCAACGAAAAATAAGAAAGAAACCAGTAAAAATCGCCGTTTTTCGCTATTCACGCGGGTTTTCACGATATGGAATGGACTCAGTTATCAAGTTAAATGACTGTTAAACAATGGCTACAGTTGAGTGAAGTTTTATTAGATTGCTTGAAAATTGAGGGAGTTTTTAGTTTAAAATTTGTGTTGAAATCGAATTTTTGTTTTTCGCGGTTTTTCGCTAAACGTAGTTGCGTAGAAATAAAAAAAATAGGCATCGTTGAGCTTGTCATGATGTAAGTAACCTACATACCGCGTTTGAACGAAATCGGTACAAAAAAGTTGAATTTATTGATTTTTGATCAGTTTTTTTATTATTGATTTTTAAAAAAAAATTATCAATGTTTTACGCGAAGAACCTTTTTTCTTACATTGTACAATGCATATGCCAAGTTTGGTCAAAATCAGTTGGATGGATCTCGATTGAAAAGGTATCACACACAGAGACAGACAAACACACAGGCACACAGATATGATTTGTTTTATATATATAGATTTCTTTTTGTAGTGTTCTATATTCTGTTCCGTGTCTTGGCATAGTTTTTTTTGTCTCTTTTTCATCATATTGAGAATTTCGACTATCATCCATTCATATTTTTTCTTTGTCTACATTTGTTTAGGAGGATCTCGATAGATGATGTTATTAAGGCGTCTGTTAAAATGTCCCACTTCGAGTTTCGTTTTTACTTTTGTCCTTCGTATATGCTTTTTACACAGTCGATATATTTTTTTCCTTCAGATTCGGGTCGTTCAAGAGACTGTCGAACTGCAATATGAGTGCGGCTTTAGTCCTTTTTCAGTTTCCGCAGTTTCACTCCATGTTTACATATTCCTTGACTGTGATCGCTTCCACAACCTGATATGGTTGCAGTGTAAAACTGCATTCCTGTAACTCTTTTTGATAGGTATAGCTGGATTTTTGTTCCTCCACCTGGGTTTCTCCATGTCTATATTCGTCTTGGGTATTCTTGAAACCTGTTATGATGTTGATTTGGGGTTAGTAGAGACAAACCCCAAATAACACGTAACAATAAAAAGGGTTTTAATAGGTTGGTAAAAAGGTACAGAAATCGCCTGAGTAGTCAATAATTAGCTCAGCTAAGAACTTCTCTGTCTATCTGTCTTAGTATTTATCGATCCACCCACGAGGATTGAATATGGCACAAGGCCGGTTTAATGTGGGTATCTCCGAGCCCGTAGGCTCGGCCAAAAATATAGCCTTTGAGCCCGCCTAGACGGGTTCAGGCCCTGTCTACCTCCCCGGACGAAACCATGCCCTTCGGCAAAGCTTCGTCCGGGTTCCTCTCTGCTAACGCAGAGAGTTCGACAGACGTCGCTTACAGTCAAAGACTGTCTCACGACTCAGCTAGACTCGGAGGTCTTACCCTCTCTGTCTATTTATCTTCCCCCATGTCAACTGACATGCCACTATTTAAAGTCTTTGTTCACAGACGCAGACAAGTTCATCTTCAAGAGGGGTAGTAGGTTTCCGACACAACAAAACCAGATATTGGCTGTCATCTGGTCATTCGCCGTACGCAATTGGACCCATTCTCCTTTGGGTTCATTACGGGTTCCGAGTCGAAATATGCCAACTAGTTCACCATCCCTCTCGTTACCTATTTTTTAAAGTGTAGTTAAGAAAAGAAAGAAAGTTATAAAAGGAGAAAGAATATCAAATAAATAATAAAGAATTTAAAAGTGGAAGAAGAGAAAAAAACGTAGGCAGTAAGACGATCCAATATAATAATTCGTTTTTTTCGGGGGGTTAATGTATATATATACATTGGATTGATTTTTTCTTCTTCTTCAAAAACAAAAAAATCACCCTGTCTTGCCCGCATGTAGGAAGATCAGTACAACCAAGCATACCCGATCTATAACATCGAATAGCCGAAGTGTAGACTTGATTAGTTGCCGTTTTCTGGGGAATTTATATAATGTGACGTCCTAAAGCTAGTAGCAAATTTACACTGGGTACGGTATACTTACCTGGCATATGTCAGAGGGTATCTTCCAGACGAGGCTCTCCCGAAGAGCAGAGTCTCGCCTCGGGAAATTGACTCCGTTTTTACGTGGTCTATAGGGAATTTTTGCCCGGGCTTACGGGCTCGGACAACCCCACTCTAAAACTCGGCCTTGTGCCTCATCTTGCTACGTGGGATAGCGGGTAAATAATATTTACTCTGGTTGCGGGCCGAATACTGATCATATTCGGTCGGGTCGCCCA
>CAHIKZ030004531.1:1020000-1050000 GCA_903632075.3 Acanthosepion pharaonis
TTGTCGGACCTTGTCCATTTCTTAATATATATATATATATATATATATATATATATATATATATATATATATATATATATATATCAACCTCTAAACAAACCCATTTCAATTACGTTTGCTTCCAAGCGTTTCGTGACCCATATATATGTCGATATATCAGGATATTAGATTTGTGTTCTGTGCTTGGCACTTGTCAGATTTCCCGCGCTTTTTTTCTCCTTCTTGTTTATAATTCTAATTCAAGAAAGCCTTTTAAAAGGCCTTCTGGGTAATATGTTGTGTTTTTTTTCTTCTTTCGCTTTATTCCGCAAATATTCTCCGTGTATCGCCCGAGATGCATTTGAAGTCTTGTTCCATTTACAGTCTGAGAATGATTTAATTTTTAAATATATTTCCAGTTCAATTTCGCGTATAATAATTCTTTATGTACTGAATCCAAATTTTGTATTTCATTCCGAGACATTTTTTGCTCATTACAATCCTCCCCACCTCCCACCGCCTCTTTCCTTACTCCCTTCATTTGGCTTTCTTTTTAGTAGACGCTCCAATTATAACTTTTCCTTTTGTGCCATCTTTCTTCACTTTGAATGCTCTTTATTTCTCTCTCTGTCTTTCTTTCTTTCAACCTGTCAACATTTCCTTCTTTCTTTCTTTCTTTCTTTCTTTATCATTAATCATTTTTTCTTTCTTTCTCATTACTCATTTCTTTCTTTCTTTCTTTCTTTCTTTCTTTATCATTAATCATTTTTTTCTTTCTTTCTCATTACTCATTTCTTTCTTTCTTTCTTTCTTTCTTTCTTTCTCATTACTCATTTCTTTCTTTCGTTCTCATTATTTCTTTCTTTCTTTTTTCTTTCTTTCTTTCTTTCTTTCTCATTACTCATTTCTTTCTTTCTTTCTCATTACTCATTTCTTTCTTTCTTTCTCATTACTCATTTCTTTCTTTCGTTCTCATTATTTCTTTCTTTCTTTTTTCTTTCTTTCTTTCTTTCTTTCTTTCTCATTACTCATTTCTTTCTTTCTTTCTTTCTCATTATTTCTTTCTTTCTTTCGTTCTCATTACTCATTTCTTTCTTTTTTTCTTACTCATTATTTCTTTCTTTCTTTCTTTCTCATTCTGTCTTTCTTTCTATCTATCTTTCTTTCTTTCTTTCTTTCTTTCTTTCTTTCTTTCTTTCTTTCTTTCTTAATAACTATTTCATTTCCGCACTCTCCTCTCTTTCTTTGTTTTATAACTATTTCTTTCCAAAGTTTTTTTGATATAGTCTTTTCTTTCTTTTTTCTTTTTTCATTTCTTTCATAATTTTTTATATGCCATTTTTCAGTTTCAGATCTCTTTCTTTCTTTCTTTCTTTCTTTCTTTCTTTCTTTCTTAATACCTATTTCTTACCATTTTATTCATTCAATTTTATATACGCTTTTCGTTCGTTCGTTCCTTCCTTGTTTTGTTTGTTTAATAACTATTTCTTTCCGTATTTTTCTTTCTTTTTCACATACTCTTTTCTTTCTTTTCTTAACTTTTGATATACCTTCTTTCAGTTCATAGATTTCTTTCTTTTTTTCTTTCTTTCTTTCTTTCTTTCTTTCTTTCTTTCTTTCTTTCTTTCTTTCTTTCTTTCCACGCTCTAATTGTTTTTCTTGACACCCCTTTCTCCTTCTCAGATTCAAATTGCCCTTTGTCATTTCGCCGGAACTGAAGCTTCAACTCCTTTATCGAATCCATCATCAGATAGGCTTCCCTTTCCACTCCCCTTTGTCATGAAACATTCTATTCTTCTTCTGATTCTCTCCTTGGATTTTTCGTTTAAAATTTTCCGACATTATTTTTTTAAAACCTCCGATCGAAACATGCATCTGAGAATGAAAATGTATTATCTAGTCACCTGCCAGTTTAGAACTTTTACTGGAAATAATTTTTTTAGGTGAAAATATATATAAAATTTTAAAATGAAATAATTTAGTAATAGATTCAAAAAATAAATTCACTTTCCTTTTACAAATAATATTGATATTTCAAAAACGGGGTACACTTAACGTCATTTAGAATTGGAAGTTAGTTAGCGCTGAATAGATGGTAGTACTTATCATCCACGGAGCACTGTAAGCAGTTTCGAAGGGCCTTGGAAAATATAATTTATTACATAAATTCGTTCGTTTTTTTTTTTTTTAAATAATTTCTTTTAATACTTATTATTAGTTAATAGTTATGATAAGCCATTCAACAATATATCCTTCTTCATTGTTTACGTCCTCTTGCCAACGATTCACGAACTGTTCAATGCCACAACGATGGAAGTCACTAAGGTTGACTCAAAAGATTCAGGAAGCCACATTTTAAGCTCGACATCATTGTTGAATGAAACACCCCTCAAATTTCTAACAAATTGAGGGATGTTTCGTTTCATCGAAAAAGGTATTAGTCTGCACGGTGGAGTAATGGATAGCGACTCAGATTGAGGAGTCGGAGAGCCGAGTTCGAATTCCGGTCGAATCTAATACATTCATTTAAGTTCTAATACCCTTGGGAAAGGCATGAATCTGCTTCTTCTCCCCCAGCTATAGGTAAATAGAAGGACAGACCGGGTTCTATAGCCTTGGATGGAAACTGGTCTACTGCAGAAAGAAATGGCAAATTACTGCAGGAAAAAATCTGCTTCGGCAGTCATGTATCGAAAGATACATGATCGCCTAAGCGCGTATAGCGCATGGCACATGACTGATATTCACTTACGTGCTAATACCATTTGGAAAGGTATGAATCCTCTTTTTCTCTCCCCCCAGCTATAGGTAAATAGTAGGACAGACTGGGTTCTATAGCCTTGAATGGAAACTGTCTAGAAAGAAATGGCAACCCACTGCGGGAAAAAATCTGCCTCGTCAGTCATGTATCGAGAGATGGCACATAACTGACTGATGATGTTATGGCCGAACTTCCCAACCGAGCTCTTTTTTTTGTATTTACGAGTAGCCTTGGGCCTGGCAAGTAAACTGGCGATAATGCAGGGGCAATGATATTTGTTCCCCTGTGTGGGGCAACTACGGGCGGTTCATCTTTAATCAGGGTCTACAAGTGGTTCTCATCAAGTTGAGTAGGTCGGCCTGAACGCGGAGAGTCTGTTGGGTTCGAACTTCCCCTCTTTGAAATGGGAAAACCATTTCTGTGACCTTCTGCCGTTAATGGAGTCATCACTGTACAAATGTGTCGAGAAGCTTCGTCGGTTTTTTTAAAGGCAAAGAAAATGATGTCCCGTCTTTTCTACTTGGCGCATTCCGTCTCAAAAGAGGTGCCTCATGTGAAATAAACTTTCAATAATGTTAGACAACGGTTTCACAGGATGACCAGAGTTAATAAGAAGCCAGCAAATGACGCGATAGATTATTCTTCGAATGTCGAATCTTGTATGGGGCACCTAGTGAGGATCAAACTCACTAATTATGTAGTAATGGTTGATCGGGTTACCCTCGTTAACCACTACCCCGCACCAAACATTTAACGTTGGTTTTCAACACTTTTTGAGTTGTATAATGTCAAATCTAGTATGGGACACCTAGTTAGGATCAAACTCACTAAATATGTAGTAATGGTTGACCGGGATACCCTCGTTAACCATTACCCCGCACCAAACGTTTAACGTTGGTTTTCAACACTTTTTGATTTATATAATGTCGAATCTTCTATGGGACACCTAGTGAGGATCAAACTCACTGCTATGTAATAATATTTGACCAGACTATCCTCGATAAATATTAACCCCACCTGGAGTAAAGTCTACGTTGGTGGTAAACATTATTTTGGTTGTCGAATTTTGTTATGCGGCACCTGGTGAGGATCAAACTCACAATTCATTCCTAATGAGAATAAGAAATTCGAGGAAGGATAGAAATCGTCTAAGACAACAGCATAAATAAAATTATAATGAAATACAGAGGAAGGTACTCTAAGGGGCTAGACTGTCATTAGGTCTACCCTTTAGAACTTGGGGGAGCATGGCTCTCCACAATTTCCTGTCCTGTAGCTCTCTGTAAAATCTGTTGTTTTTTCTCTCTCTCCTAATCCTTGTTTTGCAAATCATTTACAAAAACACGTTAGATAAATTATGCAATATTTTCTTTTGCCTCCCTTGCTTTCTATATATCCTGAGGGTGTCAAATTTTCCAAGCCTCCTTTCCTCATTATAGGCCCTAGAAATGTCAACTCTCTCTTTCTGTTACAAGTGTTATTTTGCTTCCATTTTCGTCAAAATCTCGTCGTTGCTCACATGTTCAGTCGCTCGTATTCTCAGTATCCTTCTGTAGAAACACATTTCTGTTGCTTCAAGTCTCTTCTTCTTCTTCTGTAAAGAGATTGTCCAGCATTCACTGCCATATAGTATTACCGACATTACATAACACTTCACTAATGTTTTCTTTGTTTCTAACGACATTTTCCTGTTTCTTAATACTTTGTTTAGATTTTGGAAGGCATCTTTTAGTATCTCAAATGATCCTTCGTATTTCGAGGCCACATTTCTGTCTTCTGTTGAAACACATCCTAATTTTTTGTACTTGCATGTTTTTGACGTATGCCACGCGTAGGTCACATCTTGGGTTTTTCCTTTCGTTTAGAACTGTTCATTCTGTCTTCTTACAATTGACATTTAGTCCTTTCTTCTACAAACATCTGTAGGTTTTCCCGTATTTACAGGGGTTGTACAAAATAATTGGAACAGTTGCAAAATCCACTCCTATATTTAAAGACCTATTGTATTAAGAACTTTAACTAAAACTTCATAATTGCATGTTATATCTATTGTAAATACGTTTATTTATCTAATTTACTGTCTTTGTCTTATTTATTTTTAGAATTTAGTAAGATTTAAGCTAAATGCGTGACCTCTCCGAGTTCGAAAAAGAGCAAATTGTTGGAGCAAGTATGGCAGGAGCCTCGGTCACTAAGGTTGCTGAACTGTTTGATTTTTCAAGAGCTACTATATCAAGAACACTGATGCAATTCAAGAAACAGGGCAAGACCTCTAGCAACCGTCGCAATTCGAGCCGGGCTTGCTAACTTACTGACAGGGACTGACGTGCATTGAAACGCAATGTGATAAAAAAAATCATCGGACAAATGCGGCCAAAGTGACTGCTGAGTTGAATAACCATCTGAATAGTTCAGTTTCTACTAAAACTGTTCACCGTGAGCTCCAGAAGGCTGCATATCATGGAAGAGCCGCTGTGAGGAAACCTCTTCTCTCCACTCGCAACATTCAAAAGAGGTTGAAGTGGTGCAGAGATCACAATGCCTGGTCTGCAGACCAATGGAAGCAAGTCATATTCTCAAACAAGTCTAGTTTTTCTCTTTTCCCAACTTCAGGGCGAGTTTATGTGTGGAGGCAGCGCAAAGAAGCTTACAACCCTGACTGCCTTCTTCCAACAGTGAAGCATGGTGGTAGATCAGTGACAGTCTGGGCCGCCATATCATGGAAATGTCTCAGTCCAATAGTTGCCCTGCATGGTAGAATCAACAGCAAAGATTACCTAAACATTTTGGGAGATCATGTTCATCCAATGGCCAATACTTTATTCCCTGATGGTGACTGCATCTTCCAAGATGATAATGCTCCAATACATACCGCTCGAGTGGTTAAGAATTGGTATGAAGAGCATGAAAGTGAGCTAGAACACATGGAGTGGCCTCCCCAATCTCCAGATATCAATATTATTGAACATTTGTGGTGCATTTTGGAGCAACAAGTTAGGAGCGGCTATCCTCCACCGTCGTGTCGTAAAGAACTGGAGAAGGTTTTAATGGAAGAATGACTTCTGGATTAAGTCAGGAAGCTGTATGATTCCATTCCTAGACGTATTAAAGCTGTCTGTGAGGCTAAAGAAGGACCAACTCCATATTAAATACATTTTCTTTGAATTTAACAAGTGTTGAAATTATTTTGTCCAACCCCTGTATTTCTATGCCTGCTATCAACACTGTGTCATCTGCATGTCTAATATTGTTAAGATTGTCAATAATGAATCCTGCTAGAAGTTCTAATTATTTCAGGATCATCCCACTGTAAAGGTTGAATAAGTCCACTGGCTATTGTTTTGCATTTACTGAATTCTTTTTTTTTTTATTCATATTCAGGTAGTTTGCTCCGGGCATAAGTTCTGGATCATTCTAATATCCTTCCAAAATATATCAACTATTTCGTGTAAATATCTTTGGGAAAGACATGGATCCACCTCTTCCCCCCCCCAGCTAGGGGTTAATTAGTAAGACTTATAACAGTACATCATTATAATCTCTTATTCTTATTTAAAAAAAAATATATTTACCTTAAGTATGGCGATAATGCCACTAAGACGCAAGGGGGTTACTGGATGTGAAACAGAAGGAATAGACTTTGGAAGAAACCGGAAAATCAGACCTAAATAAGAAACAAGGGATAAACCTATACTCCTGTTCAAAATTCCCAATCTACTCCTTACAATTCAAAAATTATTTTCCGGCTTTAAATAACCTATAAAAGGTTGCAAACCGTAAAAGACAAAGAAAAATCGAAGCAAATTAGGAAATTAGTATGGCTCCCTTTTGACTTTAAAGTGCTTCAGTTCTTCGAGGGATGGATTCGATGATGTTCTGGAAGTACTCTTTCGAAATTTGTGTCCATGCTTTAATTATGGAATCCTGGAATTCTTTTAGGATTTGGATCTTTAACTCCCTCTCCACCAGTTCCCAAAGGTGCTCTATGCGAGTGAGATACGCTGACTGCGCAGGACATTTTAACATAGAAATCTCATTACTGCCATCCACGGACTAATCTGCCACCATTATCTGTCTATATTTCTGAGATGAGGTATTATCTACACTATTTATATTATTCGGACTATATGTCCTCATCTTTGTCGCCATATTTATTACAACGTTTCGGTGTTTCAGTATCTGTCTATATTTCTTAGATGAGGTATTATGTACATTATTTACATTATTCAGACTATTGTCTTCATCTTTGTCACCATATTTATTACAACGTTTCGGCCGTTGTACGCTCCGGCCTTCTTCACGTGGTTGGAATGTTGAACTGAACCCTTTATGTTCCTCACTGGGGTAGACTCTTCTAGTTCCACGTGCCATGTTTAATGGATGTCAGCTATCAGTTATCTCCTGTTAATTCCCCTCTGCAAGATAACCCCTGCCTTAATCAGGTAATCAATTCACACTCTTTGGGTCGTGTCACTGGATCTAACTAATGTCTTTATCCACTGTGCCATGTGTCCTCACGGACCCAAACAGTGTGAGTTCAATACCCAGTTAAGGCAGTGGAGAAGTTGGAGAGGGGAATTAACAGGAAATAACTGACATCCATTAGACATAACATAGCAACAGAGTATCTGCCTATATTTCTGAGATGAGGTATTATGTACACTATTTACATTTTTCGGACTATTGTCCTCATCTTTGTCGCCATATTTATTCCAACGTTTCGACCGTTGTACGCTCCGGCCTTCTTCAGGTGGTTGGAATGTCGAACGGAACCCTTTAGGACACATGGTACATTCTATTATTCTATTATTAATTTTTGCGATGTTTAGAGGATTGTGGCTTTAATTTCTCTTCCTATTTAGCAGGAGTTACCTCTGTTGTGGTCTTCTGCTGCTCTGCTGTAAGCCACTTGATTCAAGTTTGGATATATATATATATATATATATATATATATATATATATATATATATATATATAACCCTAATGAGCCAGGTAAACCTACCTAGGTTTCACCAACACGGATCGTCAGGGTATACTGGCCCTTTTGTTAATCGTTTTGGAGGGTTTTTTGGGGACTCTGAGCTTGAATTCTGGACGATTGTTTTCACCTCAATTTCATGTTGTCAGTTCTTTCTTTTTTTATTCCTCATTTTACCTTTGGCATTGGTTTGTTCAATCACAAGCCGAAATATCTAAGGTTTTTTCAAACGAGTATAATTATATACATACATATATATATATATATATATATATAGTGCGATGGATAAATTGTCGTCTAAATCCCGCAGAAATTAAAATAACACTGACATCTCATTTTAAAAGATATATTCACCAGGGTTACACAAAAAAATATATTAGAATATTAATATTCAATAAAATCGCCATTGTCTTCAACCACGGCCTCCAGACGACTTTGGAATCTCCTGCAACTCTTCTGATCGGTATCCTTGTTTAAGTAGGTGAATGCTGCCATAATTCCTACCTTCAGTTCATGTCTGGTGTTACAAGGAGTTTTGTTGGTCTCTAGCTCAACTGCGCCCCACACATAATAATCAAAGTGGTTGCCGCCTAGGGGGTTAAGATATAAGGGGAGATGTGGTCTGACATCCATGACTGGGTTCTTCTTCTTGTGCGGCATGGGGCAGTAAAAAATTGAGATTATTTCTGATCGTTTATTTAATAGTTTATTTTAGAAATTTTTTTTACTACGCTACTAAAATATCGAAAACCGAAAAGAATAAATAAAGATATGAAATAAAAATGAATAAAATAATAAACTGGCCAACTCCCGCCAAAATAACCGTTAGAAACGACTACCCACAATGCAACACTAACCCGCATATATATAAATTGTCGAAAATAAAACCAACAAACCTGGCTTGACGATTGCGTCTAGCATGAAACAGTCTGCCGCCGCTGCGTGTTGACTTCAATGTCCACTTAATAAAAAAAACTTAAAGAAAACTTAATAAAGAGAAAGTGTCCGATCTGAAACTGAGATAGATAGATAGATAGATATGAACAGAAGACAGACAAATTGATAGATAGATAGATAGATAGATAGATAGATAGATAGATAGATAATGAGCAGAGTAAGATAGATAGATAGATATGAACAGAATACAGACAAATAGATAGATAGATAGATAGATAATGAGCAGAATAAGATAGATAGATAGATAGATAGATAGATAATGAGCAGAATAAGATAGATAGATAGATAGATATGAAGAGATTGGGATAGATAGATAGATAGATAGATAGATAGATATGAGAAGACTGACGCTGATACATACGAATAGACTGAGATAGGTAGGTAGATAGAAATGAACAAATTGAAATAGATACATACCAACAAACTGATGTGTGTGTGTGTGTGTTGTCTCAGTTTTCGTACACAAACAAAAGAAGCATGGGTTTCAACAAGTCTATGCATCTCTATTCCCTCTTCTTCTTCTTCTTCTTCTTCTTCTACTTCATTATTATTATTATTATTATTATTAATATTTGTGTATGTTATGTTTCCTGATTTGTGTCCTGTAGAACCGGCTCCAAAGTATGCTCCTTAGGCCCTATAGGAGGATTGTCATTTCATTGATCGCATTTTTCTTGGTATATAGGATGTTCCTAGTAGGGCGATCTTCTGGGCAACTTGTATGTTGATACTACCTGGGACCAAAGTAAAAATGTCCATTCCTTTTCTCACGAGGTCCAGTGCTCTGATTACTACTGATACATCCTCAGTCTTCATTCACCATATCCTGTTAATCTCGATCTCCAGGTTCTAGGACAATTCCTCAATTATTTCATGGAGGTTCCTTCTCTCAGATGCTACTACTACGTCAATAGGCATATATTTCCTGAATATCTTGTCTATGATAATATCAAGTCTGTTGGCTTTTGCTTCCCTGTCAATTTGAATTGGCATGTCCCAGAGGATAGTTACACCGTTATTATGCGTAACTGTGTCTAGTTGGTGCTCATACCATCTCTCAGTAGTTTTGAATTTATGCTTCTTGCATACCTTCCAGTGAATATTTGTCGCTAACTTGTTATGTCTGTGGGTATATTCATTTATTGCTAGTTCCGGACATCCTAAGATAATATGGTCGACAGTTTCATCATATTTTCCCCAGATCCTGCATTTCTTTGGGTTTTTGTTCTACACACACTGCCTTCCGGATCCCAACCAGAGACCTAGGGTCAGAAATTACTTCATGACATATTCCACTTATCATTTTTTTTAGATTAAGCTCTTCGTAATGTGTAAGCTGGACTTGTGGGTACAATTAATTTGTATTTCTTTAAAACATGGGCCACCAAGAACCATTTCAATAACCTTATCGGAAACTTTTCTTATCAATCCGGAAGCTCCGACCATTATTAATGTCCATATGTACGACATGTTTGATATTTCTGCATCAAGATTCTTGTACTTTCATAGTTTGTTCTTTGACCATCTTCAAAGATGCATTAAAATCTGCTGACTGGCATGTAAATAAGAAAGCATATTCTGTTTTTGTGGCCATTGATCACGATGTGTGGCCGATTACTATTGTTATTATTATTATTATTGTCGTTTTCTTCGCCATCTTCTTAGCTAGCTTCGTCTTCTACATCTTTTTCTTCTCAAAATTAGTGTTATTATTTTTTTTTTATTTCTTTTGATTTCGGTTGTATACTCATTTCTTTCCGGGTCCCAACCAGAGACCTAAGGTCAGAAATGGCATCATGGCATTTTTCACTTTTTGAAGAAAAGGAATCACACATATTTTATCATATAAAGCACTTCGTAAGGTGTGGGTTGTACTTGTGAGTACAATTTTTGTATTTCTTAAAAGGTCAGAAATGGCATTATGGCATTTTTCACTGAGCAGCTTTGAAGACAAGAAATCATACATATTTTACATAGATAAAGCCCTTTGTAAGGTGTGGGCTGTACTTGTATGGGCTACAAGGGATTCTTTGATTTTTTTCCAATCAATCCGAGGGCTCCAATTACAACTGGAATTGTTGATGTTCTCATGTGTCACATTTTTGAGATTTCGATTTCAAGGTCCTTGTATTTTGATAGTTTTTTGAAGTTCTCTAAAGATACATTGCAGTTTACAGGAACCACCATCTGAATAAGAAGGCACATTTTGTCATTGCGGTCTCTAATCACGATGTCTGGACGATTAACTTTGATTGTTTTGTCAGTGTATATTGAAAAGTCCCATAAAATTGTTAGACATCCTTTCTTCGTAACAGGGTCTGACTGATGTTCATACTAAGTTCTTGCAATTTTCTGTCTGTAGATGTTGCAAATTTAACAGTGCAGATATTGGTCCACTCTGTCGTGCCGTGATTAATATTCAGTGGGTGTCAATAACGCGCAACCTGACACAAGGTGGTCAATAATTTCTGGAATTTTGGCCTAACAGAATTTTTCAGAATGTCCGTTTGGTAATTTCTAGTTAGCAATCATTGGTCCTGTACAGCAAGAATAAAAGTTTCGGTTTCAGCTACTAACCCTTCCCTACGTAGCTACTGATAGGTACGGGGGTTTGTCTACATCACTCTGTTTGATACGGGAAGAGTATTGACCGTGAAGCCATCGTTTCTGTCTCTGGTCGGTTGCATTTGCTTTTGCTTTCTTTATTTAAGTATTTTGCAGCTGCAGTCGGTGTGTTATGTCTAACTTGCATTTCTTCATCCATTTCAAACTTTATTTCGAAATTGTTGGCTTCCTTTATTACTGAATAAAGTTTCTTACTTCTTTCACGTTCTTTGACAAAGATCATCATCCAGTTTTTTGTAGTTACCAGTTAATCTTTGAAGGCCAATTGTTGTAGTTTTGTAAAACAGTTCTAGTTGAACTAATCCTCGGCCTACTTTGGATCTTAGCACATACAGACGATCAATATCAGCATTGGGATGATGCATGCAGTTTCAGGTGAGAAGCTTTCTCGTTTTGACATCCGTTCGCTTTATGTCAGCTATGGTCCAGTTAAGGATGTTAAAACTGTATTGTACCACAGAGACAGTCAAGGTTTATGGCTGATATTCTGTTCTTTGAATTCAGCTCGGTATTCATTACCAGACTCACCTTCTTTTAGTACCCCTTTCTTATCTTCTCCTTCATTTAGATATGTTGTATTCCATCTCCTTCGCTAATTCCTAGGTATCTATAGGCTTCTTCTTGTTCCAGTTTTCTAATCTTTGTTCCAAAATCTAAATCTATTGAGTGTGTTTCTGTAATTCTCCCTTTCTTGAATGTTACTTTTGCACATTTATCTAATCCGAAATCCATGCTGTGTTAAAGGAAATTTACTATCGCGGAGAGACTTTCTACATTTCCAGAGTCTTAAGAATCCAAGAGTGTGGCACGCTACTAAAAGATTTACGGTAATCTATCCATGCTGTGCTAAGATTTCGATATGATTTCCTTCAATTTTCCAGGATCATTTTGTTTATCGGTAGTTGATCTTGACAACCATATTAATCTCTCTTGCATCCCTTTCTGTTTGCTGCGAGAAAAGAGTAAGTACGGTTCGTCAGGACAGACGTGATCAATTCATACGTGCTGGACAGACATGTTATTGGCCTATAATTTTTCCGATCATTCGTTTTGGGCATATTTAATACCTTCAGTGATCCACCCGGGACTTAATTATTATCATTATTGCCCTTCTTAACCGGCGGCTTCTTGGCTACCTTCGTCTTCTCCGTCTATATCTCCTTTTTCTTCTCATTCTTCTTCTACATCTTTCTCTTCTCACTCATTATTATTATTATTATTACTATTGTCCTCTTCGTCGTCTTCTTCACTACCTTAGTCTTCTTATTATTATTGTTGTCCTCTTCGTCGTCTTCTTCTACATCGCCTTTTTTCTTTTCACTGTCATTATCTTTCTTCGCCGTTTTCTTCTTGGCTACCTTAGTCTTCTCCTTCTACATCTCTTTCTTTTCTCATTATTATTATTATTATTATTATTATTATTATTATTATTATTATTCGCAGTCATCTTCTTCACTTCCTTCGTCTTCTGCTTTTTTTTCTTCTCACTCTTCTTCTTCTTATTATTTTGCTATCGTCGTCTTTCTTGTTTCTATTCTTCTTACCTCATCATGTTCATTACTTCTTCTTTTTCGTATTATTATTATTATTATTATTTTCTGTCTTCGCCGTCTTTTTCGCTACCTTCCCCTCCTTCTACATCTCCTTTTTCTTCTCATTTATTATTATTATTATTGTTATTATTATTATTGTCGTTGTTATTGTTGTTGTTGTTGATGTCCTTCTTCGCCGTCTTCTTCTTGGCTACCCTCGTCTCCCTTTACATTTCTTCTTCTTCCCATTATTATTATTATTATTATTATTATTATTATTATATTATTATCGCCATTCTTTGGCATCTCCTTCTACAACTTCTTCTTGGCCGTATTCTTCTTACCTCCCCACGTTTATTTCTTCTTCATATTCTTCTTCTTCTTATTATTATTATTGTCCTTCTTGGCTACTTTCGTCTTCTCCTTCTACCTCTCTTTTTTCTTCTTCTTCTTCTTCTTATTATTATTATTATCATTATTATTATTATTATTAGTAGTAGTAGTAGTATTATTGTCCTTCTTCGTCGTCTTTTTCTTCACTATCTTCGTCTTCGTCTTCTGCTTGTACTTTTCTTTTTTCTTCTCGCTCTTATTACTATTATCATTATTATTATTATTATTATTATTATTATTATCATTATTATTATTATTATTATTATTATTATTATTGTCCTTCAACGTCTTATTTTGCTACCGTCATCTTTCTTGGCTCTATTCTTCTTACCTCATCATGTCCATTACTTCTTTTTCTTCTTCTTCTCCTTCTTCTTCTTCTTCTTCTTATCCTTCATCTTCTTCTTCTTCTTCTTCTTCTTCTTCTTATTATTATTATTATTATTATTATTATTATTGTCTGTCTCCGTCTTTTTCTTTGCTACCATTTTTCTTCTTGGCCGTATTCTTCTAATCTCACCACGTTTATCCCTTCTTCGTATTATTATTTTTATAATTATTTACATTTATTGCCATCTTGCTTACCTCAGACTCCTTATTACAATAGATAAAAGATGAAGAATAAGGTAAAATTCAATAATACTTACCCAAAACGTCTCTTCTTCCCCATGCAATGGGGATGACCTCAAATTATATGCAATGCATTAAAATTTGGATGAAACTATTTCAAAGCATTAACGGTTTTTCTTCTCATATTTCATCGACGAGAGAAACATTCCCGGGAAAATGTATAAAGTGAACGAGGTTGTTGTATAAAAATCTCAGAGTGGACGGTCAAAAAGGCTTAGGGGAGGGTAGTGGGTAGCTTTTCCAATACGGGTGGGGAGACGTTGTCATTAGACTGGGAGGCTAATGGAAGTTCATCTGCACACATCTCTGCATTTAATGGACTTAAATTGCAATCTCTCTCTCTCTCTCTCTCTCTCTCTCTATCTATCTATCTATCTATCTATCTATCTATCTATATATTCAAACGTCATTTTTATTCGATGCTCGTATTTACGCAGATGCTCTGTTTATCTTAAACAGTATTTACATCTACCGGTTTACGTACTCGAAAAAACTAAATAAAGAGAAAGTGTCCTATCTGAAACTGAGATCGATCGATAGATAGATAGATAGATAGATAGATAGATAGATAGATATGAACAGAAGACAGACAGATAGATAGATAGATAGATAGATAGATAGATAGATAGATAGATAGATAATGAGCAGAATAAGATAGATAGATAGATAGATAGATAGATAGATATGAACAGAAGACAGACAAATAGATAGATAGATAGATAGATAGATAGATAGATAGATAGATAGATAGATAATGAGCAGAATAAGATAGATAGATAGATAGATAGATAGATAGATAGATAGATAGATATGAACAGAAGACAGACAAATAGATAGATAGATAGATAGATAGATAGATAGACAGATAGATAGATAATGAGCAGAATAAGATAGATAGATATGAGAAGACTGACGCTTGATACATACGAACAGACTGAGATAGGTAGGTAGATAGAAATGAACAAAATAAAATAGATATATATGAACAAACTGATATATATATATATATATATATATATATATATATATATATATATATATATAAATTGAAATGGACAAAGTTCGACAATTATTTTAAGACATTTTTATGTTTATGCATTCTTTTTATAGATACAAACATTTAAGTAAATACTCTGTTTATAATAAACAGTATTAAACAACATTTACCGGCCTGAATGTCCGAGAAATTTTCACAGAAAATATTCGTACTCCGACAGGATTCGAACCTGTATTGTCGGACTTTGCCCATTTCAAAATGTGTGACGTCATTTGTTTACATTTGATACGCCATGAGCAGATATGAATGTACGTGAGAGATTCGTGGAAGATTGAAGTTTAAATACAGTCAATTCGACCTTGCTAACCGAACGCTCCTCTGTGGCCAAATCGGTAAAGGCACGTCAAGCTAAATGACGGTTCCGTATAGGACACAGGTTCGAAAAATTAGCTATAGAGGAAGCGTCTGGTTAGTAAGGTCGAATTACTGCTTTTAAACTACAAATTTCCCATGATTTTTCTCGAATGCTCATATCTAATCGAATCGTATCTTAACGTAAACAAATAACATCATATATTATGAAATGGACTAATCCGACAATTAATTTTATATATACGTTATTTTTATAGATATAAATATTTAAGTAAATACTCTCTTTTTTTTTAATAAACAGTATTAACAACATTTAGCAGCCTGAATGTTCGAGAAATTTCATAGATAATATGTGTCCTCCGACATGAATCGAACCTATATCCTACACGGAGACGTCATATAGCTTGACGTGTAATATCATTTAGCAGCAGAGGAAGCGTCTGGTTAGCAAGGTCGATAGATAGATAGATAGATAGATAGATAGATAGATAGATAGTGACATGTGAACAGAGAGATGGAGAAATATTAACAAATTTAGAGAGAAAATAGAGAGGAAATACATACGAACAGAATAAACTAGCTAGCTAGCTAGATAGATAGATGTATAGAGATAGTGAGAGATAGATAGATAGATAGATAGATAGATAGATAGATAGATAGATAGATAGATAGATAGATAGATAGATAAACATGTGAACAGAAAGATGGAGAAATATTATCAGATTTAGAGAGAAAGAAAGAAAGAAAGAAAGAAAGGGGGAGATACATAGGAACAGATCTAGCTAGCTAGCTAGCTAGCTAGATAGATAGATAGATAGATAGATAGATATGTGATCAGAGAGATGGAGAAATATTATTAGATTTAGAGAGAACGATAGAGAGGGAGATACATGTGAACAGAGCTGACTATCTATCTATCTATCTATCTAGATAGATAGGGATAGTGAGAGATAGATAGATAGATAGATAGATAGATAGATAGATAGATTGATTCAGAGAAAGATAGATAGATAGATAGAGAGAGAGAGAGAGATGGAGAAATATTACAGAGAAAGATAGAAAGGGGGAGATAAATGCGGACAGAGCTAGCTAGCTAGATAGGGATAATGAGCGATATATATATGTATATATATATATATATATATATATATATATATAGAGAGAGAGAGAGAGAGAGAGGGGATACAGAGAGATGGATGGGTACAGAGAGATGGAGAAATATTGTCAGATATTATCAGAGAGAAAGATAGTGGTGGGGAGATACATGCGGATAGAGCAAGCTAGCTAGCTAGATAGAATAGATAGGAACAGTGGGCGATAGATAGCCAGATAGATAGCGGTATAAATAGATCTATACAGAGGATAGCAGGTGAGGCGGAACGACAATCAAAAACTTTACTGACAAAAATAGATAAAATTTGAAATATTATTACGGCTTACTTGTAATTGCATGCAAGAGTCCCATTATAAATAATTATAAATAATTATTTACCGATTTTATCATTGTGATATTTTTGCCTTATATCAAGTATTAAGAATATAGTAACTAATGTCTGCAAATTGCTGGAGAGAGTTATCAATGATAAAGTTCTGACTTCGAATCTGGGGTTATCTCCCTTATAACTTTTCTCTGGACCTTCTTTGACGTAGGGCTGCTTGCGCCTTTTCAGCGGGACTTCACTATGAACAATGTTTCATTCCGAAAATATGGCCTAGACAACAAAAAAAAAAAAAAAAAAAGAAAAGAAAAAGTTGAGAACCATTGATTTAAAGAATGCTAAAGAGAACATTATTAGCAAAAACATAGCAAGATAAAGAAGATCAGCTTTTCATGCCAAATTAATTGTACTCTTTTAATCTAAAAATTTTTGTCTTTGAATGTCATCAGCCAACTGCAGCTCAAACGACCGAAGTCCCAAACCGGAACTAAAAAATCTTCCTTCTCAGTGGTACGACTAGATAGGCCTCAAGTTCCGGACAAGATATGCACGATGACTTGGCCTTTAGTAAAGAACCACATTGTAAAGTAACTAAAGAATAAAAAGACACAAGTGAGGAGGAGAAAACGCCCCCCAAAAAAAAAAAAAAAAAAGATAAAAGAACCCCCACTTTTCCAAGACTGTCCGTCTCAAAAGGTGCATTCCAAGTAATATGCATATTGAAAATCTTCATTATTTTTCATATTATTGATTTACATGGATTATTTTTATAGAGGAGTTTTGGGCTCTAAATGTTGTAAATAAACAATTTGAAGAGATTTTAAGCTGAATATAAAGAAACGTCTTTGAAATTCACAAAGTTTTATGTTACTTTAAACTCAATATGAATTAAAAATAAAAACCATTTAAAATCACTAATAATAATAGCTTTTATTATTTTATTGTTTTTAAATGAATCTGTTCTTTTTAGGCATGTGTCTGAAGTTATAGGAATGATTTATTTTCCAAACACGGTCAACACATTATGGCCGTTTTCGTAGTTAATGTTATTGACTGTTGACTTTTACTTATTCATTGTTCGTGTTTCAATTTTTGGACAGTTTTTACACATTTTGTGTCCACAAAAGAAAACACCTGTACGGACATGAGAAAAATTAAATAAAAAGCTTAATCGTAGTACCTTGCCTATCGTTTATATATATATATATATATATATATATATATATATATATATATATATATACAGAGAGAGTAGAGAGAGAGAGAGAGAGACAGACAGACAGACAGACAGAGACAGAGACTAACAAAGAGAGACATGCAGGTATATTTTTTTTCTTTATAGAGAGTCAAAAATAAAGCGGGGGAAGACAGAGAAATATAAACAGATAGGTGATGAATTAACAGAGATTGTTTGATAAAGAGAGAACCGGAAGTGACTTAGATAGATAGATAGATAGATAGATAGATAGATAGATAGATAGATAGAACGGAAGATAGATAGATAGATAGATTCATAGAAAGAAAGAAAGAAAGAAAGAAAGAACGGAAGAAAGATAGATAGATAGATAGATTCATAGAAAGAAAGAAAGAACGGAAGATAGATAGATAGATAGATAGATAGATAGATAGATAGAACGAAAGATAGATAGATAGATAGATAGATAGATAGATAGATAGATTCATAGAAAGAAAGAAAGAAAGAAAGAAAGAACGGAAGATAGATAGATAGATAGATAGATAGATAGATAGAAAGAAAGAAAGAAAGAACGGAAGATAGATAGATAGATAGATAGATAGAACGGAAGATAGATAGATAGATAGATATATAGATAGATAGATAGATAGATTCATAGAAAGAAAGAAAGAAAGAAAGAAAGAAAGAAAGAACGGAAGAAAGATAGATAGAGAGATAGATAGATAGATAGATAGATAGATAGATAGAACGGAAGATAGATAGATAGATAGATAGATAGATAGATAGATAGATAGATTCATAGAAAGAAAGAAAGAAAGAAAAAGAAAGAAAAAAGAACGGAAGATAGAGATAGATAGATAGATAGATAGATAGATAGATAGATTCATAGAAAGAAAGAAAAGAAAGAACGGAAGAAAGATAGATAGATAGATAGATAGATAGATAGATAGATAGATTCATAGAAAGAAAGAAAGAAAGAAAGAAAGAACGGAAGATAGATAGATAGATAGATAGAACGGAAGATAGATAGATAGATAGATAGATAGATAGATAGATAGATTCATAGAAAGAAAGAAAGAAAGAAAGAAAGAAAGAACGGAAGATAGATAGATAGATAGATAGATAGATAGATAGAAAGAAAGAAACAAAGAAACAAAGAAAGAACGGAAGAAAGACAGACAGACAGACAGACAGATAGATAGATAGATAGATAGATAGATAGACAGATAGATAGGAAGAACAGATAGTCTGAGAGATAGATAGTTACAAAGAAAGAAAAATGAAAGAAAGAAAAAATACAGACAGAGAGATAGATAGAAAGAAATGTACATAGATAGACAAATAGAGTGTTAGATATAAAGAAAGACATGAAGAAAGAAAGAAATAAAGAAAGAGAGAGAATAGATAGATAGATTCATAGAAAGAAAGAAAGAAAGAACCGAAGATAGATAGATAGATAGATAGATAGATAGATAGAAATGCACATAGGCACATAGAATGATAGCCAGAAAGGACGAAAACATGCAGATAGATAGAAAGAAAAAAAGAAAGAAAGAATGCAGATAGAGATATAGATAGAAAGAAATGCACATACAAGTATATATAGTCTGATAGATAGTTACAAAGAAAGAAAGAAATGCAGAAAGATAGAAAAAGATAGATAGATAGATAGATAGATAGATAGATAGATAGATAGATAGATAGAGAAAAATGCCCATAGGATGATAGATACATATAAAGAAAGAACGAAAGAATAGATAGATAGATAGATAGATAGATAGATAGATAGATAGATAGATAGATGCAAGAATGTTATATTGCAATAATTGGTAGACAGACTGACAAACATCTAGATAAATAGATTGATTGATAGATAGATACGAACAGGGATAGATAGATATGAAGAGACTGATATATATATATATATATATATATATATATATATATATTAAGAGACCGAGATAGATAAATAAATATATATGTAGATAGAGATAGATAGATAGATATTAACAGATTGAGGTAGATAGAGATAGATATGTAGAGACTGAGATAGAAAGATATACTAAGAGATTGAGACATATATATATATATATATATATATATATATATATATATATATATATATATATATATATATATATAAACATAGATTGATTGATTGATTGATTGAGATACAAAGATAGGAACAGAGATAGATATATAGATATATGAATATATGATATACATATATATATATATATATATATATATATATATATATATATATATTAAGAGATTGAGATAGATAAATTTGATATATATGAATAAGATAAGATGAATGAGATAAGATAGATCGTGAACAGACTCAGAGATAGATATGAAGAGATTGAGATAGATAAATGTGTATATATGAACATAGATTGATAGATATAAACTGATTGAGATAGATAGATAGATAGATAGATAGATAGATAGATAGATGCCAATTTATTTTCTTTTGTTAAGATAGAAGTATATTTTCTCATCTTAAGAGGAATCTAATTATGTGCAAAGAAGGGAATATTGCCGATTGAAAATCTACAATAGTGAACGCTGTTATGAACTCGATGTGATCCACTAGAGCGAGAAGTATTGCTACTATTTCAATGTTTGCCTCTCACAGGTATGACGGGTAGTGTATTCATTCGTCCCTGTGGCCCAAGTCGTCGACGTGTGACCTTACTGGAATTACGGCCGCCTGAAAACTCGCGTCGTCTCCTTGACAAAAGCCTCGGCCAATCATATGACCTTTTGCCTTTTTCAGTACTTTCCCATCGACAATCGACAAATCCACCTTCTTCTCTCGGTCTGCATTCCCGTGCTTTGTGCGTCTAATTTCTACCTTTGTGTTCCGATGTGGTGCAGTTTTTACCCGAATACAAGGTATGAAGTTTGAACTTGCGTTTGCAGTCCAACTTCTACAGGCAAACACTAGCGCCAGCCCACCGCCCTTACCCTCTAAGCTGCCAAATCTGTCGACCTCACTCTTCGCGAGTTCTTATCGCGAGGAACATTGGGAGATTTCCTCTCAGGTCATCAAGATTTTCTATCTTTCGTGGCTTTCTCCAACGACCTCCAGCACGTACAACTCCTACACCATAAGATTTCACTCACACAATTTATAGCTACTTCCTTTTATTTATTTTTCTTTCTTCCTCTTCTTTCTTTTCTTTCTTTCTTTCTTTTTCTTTTTCTTCTTCTTCTCACGTTTTGCTTTATATCATTACCTTTATTTTTCATAGTATTGTATTAATTCTGTCTTTCTCTTGTCGTTGCATTTTTCATTCCTTTTCTTTCTTCTTCATCTTCTTTCTTTCGTTTTCTTTTTTTCTTTCTTCCTCTTCTCCTTCTCCTTTCTTTTTCTCGTTTTCTTTCTTTTTTCTTAATCTTCTTCTTTCTTCGTCTTTTCTTTTTCTTCTTTCTTCTTCTTTCTTTTTTCTTCTTCTTCCTCTTTTTTCTTCTTCTTCTTCTCTTTTTGCTTTATATCATTTCAATTGTAACTGTCTTTCTCTTGTCGCTGCATTCTTAATTCCTTTTCTTTCTTCTTCTGTCTTTTTCTTTCTTCCTCTTCTTTTTTCTTAATCTTCTTCTTTTTTCGTCTTTCTTTTTTCTTCTTTCTTCTCCTTTCTCCTTCTTCTTCTTCTTCTTCTTTAGTTTTGCTTTATATCATTTCAATTGTAACTGTCTTTCTCTTGTCGCTGCATTTTTCATTCCTTTTCTTTCTTCTTCTTTCTTTTTCTTTCTTCCTCTTCTTCTCCTTTCTTTTTCTCGTTTTCTTTCTTTTTTCTTAATCTTCTTCTTTTTTCGTCTTTCTTTTTTCTTCTTTCTTCTCCTTTCTTCTTCTTCTTCTTCTTCTTCTTCTTCTTCTTCTTCTCTGTTTTTGCTTTATATCATTTCAATTGGAACTGTCTTTCTCTTGTCGCTGCATTTTTCATTCCTTTTCTTTATTCTTCTTTCTTTTTCTTTCTTCCTCTTCTTTTTTATTTATTTTTTCTTAATCTTCTTTTTCTTTCTTCATCTTCTTTCTTTTTTCTTCTTCTTCTCTTGTGTTTTATATCATTATCTTTACTGTTCATGGTAACGCTCTCTTTTCGCTGTATTTTTCATTCCTTTTATTTTTTTCTTCTTGCTTTATTTTCCTTAATTATCAGTTTCTTCTTCCTCTTCTTCTTCATTTTTCTTTCTTTCTTTTTTTCTCTTTCTTTTTATTCCATTTCTTTCTTTTTTCATTTTCCTTTTTCTTTATTTATCTAATTTTCTCCACTTTTTCTTTTTTCTTTCTTTCTTCAACTTTGTTTCTTTCTTTCTTTCTTTCTTTCTTTCTTTATTTCTTAATAATTTCTTTTTCTTTTTTATCGCATTTCTTTCTTTTTTAATTTTCTCATTTTCTTTCTTTCTATCTTTCTTTCTTAAATTTCTTTTTTTTTTCTGAAATTTCTGCTTTACTATCTACCTTTCATTTCTAATTATCGGTTGTTTACTTATCCAATTTCCTTCTTTAGTTTTTCTTTTTTATTAATTTTCTCTTTTTCTTTCTTTCTTTCGTTTTTCTTTCTTAATTATTTTTTTACTTTCTTTTTTTAATTTTTTGTTTTTTTCTTTATTTAGCCATTTTCTTTCTTTCTCTCTTTTTTCTTTCTTTCTTCCTTTTATCATTCAATTTTTTATTTTCATCTGTCATTCCAAATTTCTTTCTTTCCTTTTTGACTTCTTTGATTTTTTGTTGATTTTAATTTTATAGAATTCCCTGTCACTTTTCTATTCTGCTTCCTCCTCATACTTCGCTTCAGTTCATTATCTTTCTTTTTTTCAGTTCTTTCACTTTCTTTCTTTCTTTCTTTCTTTCTTTCTTTCTTTCTTTCTTTCTTTCTTTCTTTCTTTCTTTCTTCTTCCTCCATTTCCTTATCTTTCTATCTATCTATCTATCTATCTATTCATCTATCTATCTTATCCTATTCGTCTTTTTATCTTATAGTCAATTTCTTTTTTTTCTTATTTCGGTAGTTTCTTCTTCCTTATTATCTATCTATCTATCTATCCATCTATTCATCTATCTATCTATCTATCTATCTATCTATCTATCAGTCTCTTCTATCTATCTAGGTTTGTTCTATCTATCTATCTATCTATCTATCTATTTTTCTTTATGGAATTTAATTTGTAGATCTACATATCGCCGTTCTGTTCTTATTCCTCCCCCTTTCAGTTCATTATCTTTCTTTCTCGTTTCATTCGCTTTCTTTCTTTTTTCATTCTTTCTTCTTCTCGGTAGGTTCCCTTCCTTCCTTCCTTCCTTCCTTCCTTCCTTCCTTCCTTCCTTCCTTCCTTATCTATCTATCTATCTATCTATCTATCTATCTATCTATCTATCTATCTTTTTTCATTGATGGTTTTTATTTGTCTCATCGGCTTTCATATTCTTCCTTTTTCTCTTTCTTTTCTTTTCTTGTTCTGTTCATTCTATTTGACCTTTTCTTTCTCTTCTTTCTGTCTTTCTTTTATATCTTCTTTATTTTATATATTATATATATATATATATATATATATATATATATATATATATATATTTCCTTTTCATTTCCTTTTTCTCCCCTGATACATTTCTTCTTTTTCACCTCATCTTGATCCCGTCCATCCATCATTCTATTCGTCCTTTTTTTTTACTATTCTCTTTCATTCTTGTATTCTTATTTTCCCCTCCTAACTTTTATCCCTTTCTTTATTTTTGATTCAATCTAATCCTTTATTTCAATTCTCATCGGCATATCTTTAAACGTCTCCTTCCTTAACAATCATCTCTCTTTCCCTTATGTCTCTCTTTTTCGCATTTCATAATTGCTTGGCATAACCTCGCCTTCATTAAAGCATTTTCTTACTTTCTCTTCCAAGGAGAGACTATTCATCATCCGCTTTTATTCTTGAGTCCTTAAACCCTTTTGCTATCGAATACGAAGCATAGTGTTCACTCCATCCATACTCTCCTTTCGTGCTCTCGCCACATTTTTGCTCCACTTCCTTACTCTCCTCCTTCGAAATTTCGTCCTCTTATATATAGCTTATGGGGCCACCGTCAGCTAAACTTCTGGGGAACTTCTCATTACACGCCGGCACCTCTCCAAGTCTCAGTTTCCCGGAGGATAACCTCCCTCTTTATTCAACCCTTCTGACCTTCTGTTATCCTCGTTCATATACTTAACTCTTCCTGTGTGGTGTCTGAGGTTTCCTCCAGGGCGAGAACGCTGTACGTATCACCCAAAACTTGGATGTTTTCCAACCGACAATGTCGAAGGAGGTGCAGGTCAAGCAGTTGAGGGAAGCAAAATCAGCAATATAATATATATATATATATATATATATATATATATATATAGATAGATATAGAGAGAGAGAGAGAAGAGAGAGAGAGAGAGAAAAGAAGAGGAAAAAGAAGCGAAAGCGAAAGTAAGAGAAAGAAGGATTTATGAAGGGAGAGAGTCGGGGTGACACCGGATATGAACGTCGCTAACGCATGCGCACAAGACAGAATGTGAAGTACAAGACCAATGGACGGGTCTGTCGAATTATCATCATCATCATGCTTCTCTGCCATCTTCCTCGTTATAGTTGTCTTCTGGAAATACATAGTTTTCGTCCCATTATTATTATTATTGTCATTATCATTATTATTATCATTATTATTATTATTATTGTTGTTGTTGTTTTATTCCCTTTGGTTTCTGGTGTATACTCGTTTCTTTCTAAGTCAGAAATGGTACCATGGCATTTTTCACCGAGCAGTTTTGAAGAAAAAAAATCGCATATATTTTACATAGAAAAAAACCCTTCGCAAGATGTGGGCTGTACTAGTGAAAACAACTTTTGTATTTCTTTAAGACATGGACTACCAGGTATTCCTTCATTGAGTCTATTGGAATCTTTTCTAATCAATCCGAGTGCTCCAGCTACAAATGGTATTCCTAATTTTGTTATCCGCTACATTTTCGAGATTTTGATTTCAAGTTCCTTTGAGTTTGATAGATTTTTTTTTTGAAGATCTACAAAGATACATTGCAGTCTGCCAGGACTGTCATATCAATCAAAAGGCACATTATGTCTTTGAGGTCTATAAACATGATGTCAAGGCGATTAGATTTGATTGTTCTGTTTGTGTGTATTGTGAAGTCTCATAAAGTTATTACATGTCCTATCTCTCTAATTTCTTCCAATTTCTTACAGTGTCCTTTCAGTAAGTGTTGCATATATTGCAGTGCTGATATTGGTCAACTCTGTTGTGCCGGGTTTTATATTTAGTGGCTGGCAATAGCACGCGGCCTGATAAAAGATGGTTATTATTATTATTATTATTATTATTATTATTATTATTATTATTAACGGATATATTTACCTGTAACCCATCTTAATACAACAAGATGAAGCATGTACATGTTAACACATACAAGAGTTTAGATCGAAAGCCAGGTGAGTCATGCCTGGTGTATGTTTAGAATATTACTATTATTATTATTATTATTAATATCCTTCTTCGCCGTCTTCTTCTTGGCTACCTTCATCTTCTCCTTCGACATCTCTTTCTTTTCACTATTATTATTATTATTACTATTATTATTATTATTATTATTATTATTCTTTTTGCCGCCGTCATCTGTTTCATCTTCAAGCGAATATTGGAATTCCAAAATTCGCTTGAAGATGAAACAGAACTAATGCTTTTAATTTAATTATATAATTAAATTTGAAGTTTTTGCTTCAGTTTTTGAAACATGGTTATTAATGAGTAGCAAAAGAAACCATATTTTAAATCAGTTAATTTATTATATATATATATATATATATATATATATATATATATATATATATATATATATATATATATTTAGAGAGAGATAGAAGATAAACAGGCTGACATAGAAAGATAAATAGATAGATAGAAACAAAAAGAAAGGGAATAGACTGA
Source organism: Acanthosepion pharaonis (assembly GCA_903632075.3). Taxonomy (NCBI): domain Eukaryota; kingdom Metazoa; phylum Mollusca; class Cephalopoda; order Sepiida; family Sepiidae; genus Acanthosepion; species Acanthosepion pharaonis. The sequence continues at coordinate 1,045,831 of CAHIKZ030004531.1, forward strand.
TATATATATATATATATATATATATATATATATATATATATATATATATATATATATATATATATATATATATATATATATATATATATATATAGGACACACACACACACACACACACACACACACATATATATATATATAACATTATTTTTATGAATACACATATTAGAGTAGATGATATGTTTTAGCATATTTATTTAAATAAAGTTTGAACAAATGAATTAAAAATGAAAAGTCAAAAAAGAATATAAGGCAAGGAAATGTAAAAAATATGAACAATAATAAAAATAATAAAACAAATAAAAAAATAAAAAAGTAACGCCAAGCTATAATGAACATTAAAACGCTAGGATGGTGCAATGACAATGTAACTGAATATAAAAAAATAAAATAAAAAATAAAATAATATGAGAGGCAGGGTATTGGGGATATTACAGCAGATGTTAGGTTAATTGCTGTGGCCAGCATTGAAATATTTGAGAAGTGAGTTCCTTCTGTGATTGCATGCGATCATAATTTCATTTCGCTTGGTGAGCAGATTATGATTATCGATGAGTTTGAGGCACAGACTACATTTTTCTTTGAGATTAAAAGATTTTGTTTTAGCGATGAGATCCTAGGTTTATTTTGTACCCGATGAATGGGAAAACCATGGATATATATATAATATATAGGTATATATATATATATATATATATATATATATATATATATATATATATATATATATATATATATATATATATATATATATGTGTGTGGGTGTGTATAATAAATTTGTGTATGTAATCCTGATTGTGATATAAGTTATTGTCATTTGAAAATGCCCTGAAAAATAAAGGAAGGAGGAGTTGGTTCCCTGTGTCGCGCCAAAAAGTTTTTTATCGCCTGAGTTCATCCTTCAAATCTGGAATACTGCGGCCATATATGGTGTGGTGCCCTCGCTGTTCGACAAGATCCAGAGACAGATAAGCAATGTGCTTGGTCCTGATCTAGCATCTCGTCTTCAGTCGCTCTCTCACAGACGTGCCGTCGCCTCCCTCTGTCTTTTCTACTTTCAGGGTAACTGTACCGACAAGCTACTTTCGCTAGTTCCCAGACTGCATGAATTTAAACGTGCTACTTAGGCTGGCGTCACGGTCCCACCCTTTCACTGTCGAAACGGTTACATGTGGCCGTCTCTTCTACTCCAATAGCTTCATGTCTCGCACCTCCCGTCTGTGAAATCCCATTCCTATTACTTGTTTCCCTGATAGCTATAATCTCTAACTATTCAAATGTAATGTCAATCGACATCTCCAGATGCCCTGACCTATTCACTTTCCTTCTCTTCATCCTTTCCTCCATCACGGATCTTTAGTCTCGCGAGCACTCTGTAACTTTTTTGCGTACTAGTGGCATCCTGCCTTGTTTGGGGTGAAATGGTTAAAAAAATTCATGAACATTTTTCCAAATGTCAATAACTATATATATATATATATATATATATATATATATATATATATGAACAACAAACTGATAACATTGAAATTGTGGTTTTGATGTTTTTATGGTTATGGAAACATTTTCCAAATGAACAACAAACTGATAACATTGAAATTGTGTTTTGATGATGTTTTTTTATTGAAACATTTTTTCAAATGTCAAAACTATATATATATATATATATATATATATATATATATATATATATATATATAAAGACAACAAACTGATAACATTGAAATTGTGGTTTTTGATGTTTTTTTATGGTTATGGAAACATTTTTCCAAATGTCAATATAAAGACAACAAACTGATAACATTGAAATTGTGTTTTTTGATGTTTTTTTATGGTTATTGAAACATTTTTCCAAATGTCAATAACTATATATATATATATATATATATATATATATATATGAAGACAACAAACTGATAACATTGAAATTGTGGTTTTTATGTTTTTTTATGAAATATTTTCCAAATGTATAATATATATATATATATATATATATATATATATATATATATATGAACACAACAAACTGATAACATTGAAATTGTGGTTTTGATGTTTTTTATGGTTATGGAAACATTTTTCCAAATGTCAATATAAAGACAACAAACTGATAACATTGAAATGTGTGTTTTGATGTTTTTTTGGTTATTGAAACATTTTTCCAAATGTCAATAACTATATATATATATATATATATATATATAAATATATATATATATATAAAGACAACAAACTGATAACATTGAAATTGTTTTTTTGATGTTTTTTTATGGTTATTGAAACATTTTTCCAAATGTCAATAACTATATATATATATATATATATATATATATATATATATATATAAATATGACAATAAACTGATAACATTGAAATTGTGGTTTTGATGTTTTTTTTTATGGAAACATTTTTCCAAATGTCAATATAAAGAAACAAATTTTTGAAAATGTTTTTCATGGTTATTGAAACATTTTTCCAAATGTATAATATATATATATATATATATATATATATATATATAAACCAACAAACTGATAACATTGAAATTATGGTTTTGAACACAATGAAATTGAAACATTTTTCCAAATGTCAATAATTATAATATATATATATATATATATTTATATTATATATTTATAAAGACAAATGTTTTACATTGAAATTGTGATTTTGATGTTTTTTATGGTTATTGGAAACATTTTTTCCAAATGTCAATAACTATATATATATATATATATATATATATATATATATATATATATATATATATATAAAGAACAAACTGATAACATTGAAATTGTGGTTTTTGATGTTTTTTTATGGTTATTGAAACGAAGATGAATTCCGTGTCTGTTTTTCCAGATAATTCTTTTTCATGAATTTTGACAGAAAAGTATATACATAAGATTTGAACTGTCAGTACTCGGAGCCGGTTTCAATTCCCGTGTGTGTGTGTGTGTGTGTGTGTGTAGGGTGGGGGCTAGAATTGGTATACATTTCAACCAATCGTTTCAGAACATTGATAACATCAGATGCGTGCTTCTAAATGTCTTCATTTACCAGCCGACAAGAAAGACGCAGATCGGAGTAAAAATAAATTTTCGAAATAAAAAACAAAGAATTAAACAGGGATTTGGGTTTACTCAAAGAATATTTTTTCCACAGGGAACTACTAATCGATCAACAACAACATCATTCCCCGCAAGTGTGAGTCTCGCTTCTTTGTTTATTCCTAGCCCCGTTGAAAAAGTATACAGCCGTGTCCGAAAATTCCCGTTGTACTTCATTTTATTCAAAAGCTTAATATATAACATATGTCATCAGTCTTATTGCCAATATTGCAGTCATTTTGTTGGCTTTTTATTCATCAAATTCCATTAACCGGACTGTTATATATATATATATATATATATATATATATATATATATATATATATATATATATAGAATATAGGCGACAGTCTGTTTCATGCTATATCTATGCAATCGTCAGGCCACCTGACGATTGCATAGAGCACGAAACAGACTGTCGCCCAATGTTGACGTCTATGTTCACTTTTATATTTACACACGCTCTGTCTCTGATATTGAGCACTTTATCCCATAAATATAGCACACCTTAATATTATATATATATATATATATATATATATATATATATATATATATATATATATAACTATTAAAATTTACTAATTTAAAATATGGTTCCATCACTACACAGGAATTACCATATTTTAAAAACAGAAACTAAAAACTTCAAATTCATTTATAAAATTAATTTAAAGTTCCTGGACCTGTTTCATTTGACGCGAATTTTGGAATGACTTACAAATTTAAAGGTTGAAAAAAAGGCGAAAAACTTTTTGTCGTTGATAAAGACCAGACGACATGCATTGAACGGATGTCATCATTCGTTTGAAAAGGCACCCCTACCCTACATTGACATAACCGCTTTTCGAAGTAACTAATATTTTGATACAATAGTTGTCAGTGAAAATGAATGCCCTGTCGCCTATTGTGGGGATGATTTGATTTCCTCGTCTCCTTAGAAACTAATAATATGAATGTATGTTCTTATAAAACTATTCCAAAATTCGCTTGAAAATGAAACAGGACTAGGGACTTTAATTTAATTTAATTCTATAATTGAATTTGAAGGTTTTAGTC
>CAHIKZ030004531.1:1055000-1077500 GCA_903632075.3 Acanthosepion pharaonis
TATATTTTTTTCGTTTTAAACTACTTTCAGAATATCGTCAGTAAATGAAGATTTATCTTACAGATGAGAAAATTGGGTTTACTCCACTAATCAGAGGAAAGTTAATTTTAGGATAGCGAATATTTGCAATAATGGAGTCGACATATTCTGTTTTTCATACTTGGCGTTTGCGTTCTTTCTTAGATCCATACACTGATAATATTTTATTATTCTTCCCCCCATCTTTTTGATCATTATCATTTTCACTTTTTTTGCCAAGCTTATTTTATGTGGTTTTATCTTTTGTCTTTCTTTTTGTTTCTTTCATTCTTTTTTTTTTATTTCTCTTAATGTCTCTTTCATTCTTCTTGCATTTCTCATAACTATTTACAGTTTTAATTTCTTCCTGGGATATTTTCATTCTTTCCTTTACTTTTTTTTTTACTTCACATGCTTCTTAATATATTTTTTCTTTTTAAAAAACTGTCCTTTTTTTCTTTCTCCAACAGACTTTCTTACATTCAACAAGAAACATGCTTCCTTCCTTCAAATATATCCTTTAGTTTGTTTGTTTTGTTTTGTTTGTTTGTTTGTTACTTTCTTTCTTCCATGTTCTCCTTTCCTTATTTATTCTAGTTCTTTCTCTTAGAGATTTCTTTCTTTCTTTCTTTCTTTCTTTCTTTCTTTCTTTCTTTCTTTCTTTCTCCTCCCAATACCCATTCTTTCTTTCTTTCTTTCTTTCTTTCTTTTCTTTTTTTCTCCCTTTCTTTCTTTCTTTTCTTTCTTTTTTCTTTTCTTTCTTTCTTTCTTTCTTTTCTTTCTTTTCTTTCTTTCTTTCTTTCTTTCTTTCTCCTCCCAATACCCTTTTCTTTCTTTTTTTCTTTTTTTCTTTCTTTCTTTGACAGATTTCTTTCTTTTCTTTTCTTTCTTTCTTCTCCCAATACCCATTCTTTCTTTTCTTTCTTTCTTTCTTCTCCCAATACACATTCTTTTTTTTTTCTTTTCTTTCTTTCTTTTCTTTCTTTCTTTCTTTATTTAGCAATTTTTTATTTATTTATTTATTTATTCTAGTTCTTTCTTTTAGCGATTTCTTTTTCTTTCTTTCTTTCTTTCTTTTCTTTTCTTTCTTTCTTTCTTTTTTTTCTTTCCTCCTTTCTTTCTTTTTTCTTTCTTTCTTTTCTTTCTTTTTCTTTCTTTTCTTTTTTTCTTTCTTTTCTTTTCTTTTCTTTTCAAACTATTACCTTTCTTTCTTTCAAATTTTTTCTTTTTTTTTCTTTTTTCTTTTCTTTCTTTTTCTTTCTTTTTCTTTCTTTTCTTTCTCCTCCCAATACCCATTCTTTTCTTTCTTTCTTTCTTTTCTTTCTTTTCTTTTTTTTTTCTTTCTTTCTTTCTTTTTTCTTTCTTCTCCCAATACACATTTTTCTTTTTCTTTCTTTCTTTCTTTCTTTTCTTTCTTTCTTTCTTTATTTATTTATTTATTTATTTATTTATTCTAGTTCTTTTCTTTTAGCGATTTCTTTCTTTCTTTCTTTCTTTCTTTCTTTCTTTCTTTTTTTTTAATTTAACTTTTTTCTTATTTTTCCCTTTCTTTCTATCTTTCTCAGCTTCTTCTTTTACCTCTTTCTTAATTTCCCCATTCTTTCTTTCTTTCTTTCTTTCTTTCACTCTCCTTCTCCACCCTTTTCGTTGCATTTTTATATATGCCAGTATTTCTTTGCCAAAAGCCAATTCGGAAAACAAATGATTATTTTCCGGAGAGAACAATTATAAATTTCACGATTACGTTTAATTAAAAATGTGTTCTACATTGAAAATAGCCTGAAGAAGGGAAAAAAAATCTCAGAGGAAAGATTTGTATTAACTTTCGTAGCAATCAGGAAATCCTCAAATCTGATTGGTCAGTGTGACGGATAAAAATCAAAACGAAGTTGACTTTGAAGCATTTGGAGCCAAATGATCAGGTGCAGTCGCAGAAGAAAAACAGCTGGAGGTATTATGGGCGAGGGGTAATAACAGAAGATGCAGTTAGCAAAAGTAGATAAAAAGAGGTTTTCCATCGTTTCGTGTACGTCGATGCCACACTTTCAGCATTGGCGTTTCTAATCTTTCTGTTCATATCGCCTTTTCCCCCCTCTTTCAATACACATCTATTTCTCTCTTTTATAACTAACATTTCCCCTCTTTCTATTCAATCTGTTTCTCTCTTTCAATACACTTCTTTCCCCCTCTTTCAATACACATCTCTTTCTCTCTTTTATAAGTAACATTTCCCCTCTTTCTATTCAATCTGTTTCTCTCTTTCAATACACTTCTTTTCCCCCCTCTTTCAATACACATCTATTTCTCTCTTTTACAACTAACATTTCCACTCTTTCTATTCATATCTCTTTCCTTCTTTCAATACACGTCTCTTCCCCCTCTTTCAATACTCGTCTATTGTCCCTCTTTTATATCTAACATTTCCCCCATCTTTCTATTGAATCTCTTTCCCTCTTTTAATACACCTCTCTTACCCCACTTTTTCAATACTCGTCTATTTGTCTCTTTTATTAGTAACATTTCCTATCTTTCTATTCAATCTGTTTCTCTCTTTGAATACACGTCTTTCCCCCCTCCCTCAATACTCGTCTATTTCACTGTTTCATATAACCAACAGATCCTCGCTTTCTATTTATATACGTTTCCCCCTTTCAGTACACGCCTGTTCCCCCTCTTGTCTAGTTTCCTCTTTTATAACTAATATTTCCTCTTTTTCTATTCGATGTTTCCCTTTTTCAATACACTGATCTTTTTCTTCCTTCAATACTCGTCTATTTTCCCTCTTTCATGTCTAACATTGTTCCCCTTTCTATTAAATCTGTTTCCCTCTTTTATTTCACCTCACTTCCCCCTCTTTCAATACTTGTCTATTTCTATCTTTTATAATGAAAATTTCCACTTTTTCTATTCATATCTATATCTCTCTTTCAATACACGTCTCTTCCCCCTCTTTCCATGCTCGTCCATTTTCTCTTCTTTTATATCGATTCCATTCTTTCTATTCCATCTGTTACCCTATTTCAATATACGTCTCTTGCCACTGTTTCAATACGCGTCTATTACACTGTTATATAACTAACAGATCCTCGCTTTCCATTTATATGTTTCCCGCTTTCAATACACGTCTCTTCCCCCTCTTGTCTATTTTCCTCTTTTATAACTAACATTACCTCGCTTTATATTCAATGTTTCCGTCTTTTAATACACCTCTCTTCCCCCTCTTTCAATACTCGTCTATTGTCCCTCTTTTATATCTAACATTGCCCCCTCTTTCTATTCAATCTCTTTCCATCTTTTAATACACCTCTCTTCCCCCTCTTTCAATACTCGTCTATTGTCCTCATTTATATCTAACATTGCCCCCTCTTCCTATTCAATCTCTTTCCCATCTTTTAATACACCTCTCTTCCCCCTCTTTCAATACTCGTCTATTGTCCCTCATTTATATCTAATATCCATCTTTTAATGACCCCTCTTCCTATTCAATCAAAATGTTTCCATCTTTATTTTAATACACAATACATTTCCTTCCCCCATTTTTCAATACTTCGTCTATTGTCCCTCATTTATATCTAACATTGCCCCCCTCTCTTCCTATTCAAAATGACCAACCATCTTTTTAATACACCTTCCCAATTTTCAATTTCGTCTATTGTCCCTCATTTATATCTAACATTCCCCCTCCTCTTCCTATTCAATCTTTTAAATCCCATCATTTTATTCCAATACACCCAATATATTTCCCCAAATGTTTCAATACTCGTCTATTTCGTTATATTATCCAATTTATATTTTTAACATTCTTCCCCCTCTATTTTTCTATTCAATTCTTTATTTCCATCTTTTAATACACCTCTCTTCCCCAACAGTTAATTTATAGTAACATGACCACCAATACATTTTATAGTAAAATCATCAGCAATACATTTTGTTTTAAAATAACCAACAGTAGATTTTATAGTAAAATGACCAACAATACATTTTAAAGTAAAATAATCGACAATACATTTTGCATTAAAATGACCAACAACAGATTCCATAGTAAAATGATCAGCATTATATTTTATATTAAAATTATTAACAGTATATTGTTATGGTAAAATGACCAACAACATAGTTTACAGTAAAAGGTCCAACACTACATTTTATAGTAAAATAACCAAAAATACTTATTTATAGTAAAATCATCAACAATACATTTCGCATTAAAATAACCAAAAACACATTTTATAGTAAAATAACCAGCAATACATTTTATAATAAAATCATCAATAATATATTTTATAGTAAAATGACCAGGAATGCATTTTATATTAAAATGACCAAAAATACATTTTATAGTCAAATGACCAAAAATACATTTTATAGTCAAATGACCAACAATAGATTTTATATTAACATGAACAGCAATGCATTTTACAATAAGATGACCAACAATAAATTTTATAGTAAAATCATCAATAATACTTTTTATAGTAAAATGACGAAGAACACATTTTATAGTAAAATCATCGACAATACATTTTATAGTCAACTGTCTAACAATACATTTTATAGTAAAATGACCAACAATACATTTTACAGTAAATGACCAACAATACATTTTACAGTAAATGACCAACAATACATTTTTATACTAAATAGTAAAATAACGAATACATTTTATAGTAAATGTCCAACAATACATTTTATAGTAAATGTCCAACAATACATTTCATAGTAAATGATTCAACAATACATTTTATACTAAATGACCAACAATACATTTTATACTAAATGACCAACAATACATTTTATAGTAAATGTCCAACAATACATTTTTAGTAAAATGACCAACAATACATTTTACAGTAAATGTCCAACAATACATTTTATAGTAAATGACCAACAATACATTTTACAGTAAAATGACCAACAATACATTTTACAGTAAATGGCCAACAATATATTTTATAGTAAATGACTTAACAATACATTTTATACTAAATGACTAATAATACATTTTAGTAAATGTCCAACAATACATTTTATAGTAAATGACCAACAATACATTTTACAGTAAAATGGCCAACAATACATTTTATAGTAAATGACCAACAATACATTTTATACTAAATGACCAACAATACATTTTATAGTAAATGTCCAACAATACATTTTACATTAAATGACCAACAATACATTTTATAGTAAATGTCCAATAATACATTTTATATTAAAATGACCAACAATACATTTTATAGTAAAATGACACACAATACATTTTATAGTAAAATGTCCAACAATACATTTTATATTAAAATGACCAACAATACATTTTATAGTCTAATGACCCACAATACATTTTATAGTCAAATGACCAAAAATAAATTTTATATTAAAATGACCAACAATACATTTTATAGTAAAATGACCAACAATAAATTTTATATTAAAATGACCAACAATACATTGTATAGTCAAACAATACATTTTATCTATGGTTGAAGGCATACAATTGCTTTCAAAATATATTTTGTTGAAGCCATAAAATTGTGTTCGAAATATTTAGATTTCGCCACAAAATGAACCATAGACGTTGATATGCTGTTTAACAAAATCAACCAACCAACATGAAAGAACTCTTTCATGAGATTAGTTCATAAAATACAATTTCTTAACGAAATCAAACTGTATTCCAAAATATAACATTAAAAAAAACTGAAGCATAATACACACATATCACCGCCTCTCCTGATTATGTCCACACAAACATGTATATGTACAAAATCCGAGTATTATCTACCATAGTCTGTCTATATTTCTGAGATGAGGTATTATGTACATTATTTACATTATTCGGACTATTGTCCTCATCTTTGTCGCCATATTTATTACAACGTTTCAGCCGTTGTACGCTCCGGCCTTCTTCACGTGGTTGGAATGTTGAACTGAACCCTTTATTTCGCACACTGGGGTAGACTCTTCTAGTTCCACGTGCCATGTTTGATGGATGTCAGTTATCAGTTATCTCCTGTTAATTTTGCCTCTGAAAGTTCTCCACTGCCTTAATCGGGAATTGAACTCACACTCTTTGGGTCCTGTCACTGGATCTAACCAATGCCTTTATCCACTGTGCCATGTGTCCTTGAGGACATCTGGGTTCAGTTCGAAATTCCAACCAACTGAAGAAGGCCGGAGCGTACAACGGCCGAAACGTTGTGATAAATATGGCGACAAAGATGAGGACAACAGTCCGAATAATGTAAATAATTATCTACCATGTACTGAATTGTGAAAGCAGAATGACATATATCATTTTTATTACTTCAAAGCCTCCAAGAAAATTAAATATCTACATGAAATAACTCATGAAGAGTTGATATGCCGTTAAACAAACAAATCAGTCATCAATGATTTTGTCCACCTCTCTATATGTATAGGTGTTATTTTCACTTCTCGTTTAGAGCTGACAAAATAAAGTCATGGCGACTTTATACCTCCATTCATCTTCACACACGGGCGCAGACTCAACAAGGAGGCATACATCGTGTCTTGAGGTGGTAGTGATGCCTTGGGTCAAGAGGGTCCCTGCTGGAAGAACCCCATGTCTGCAAATAGACCCCCTGTCTCTGTACCATGTCACACAAGCAAGAGAACACAGTCATGGCTGTCATACAATTTCTGCGACCACATCACATCTTCCATGTGGCCACCTAACTCCCCAGACTGCAACAGCCTTGATTATTATATCTGGGGCGCAGTTGAGCAAGAGATCAACAAAACTCCTTGTACCACCAAAGATGAACTGAAGGCAAGGATTATGGCAGCATTCACCAACTTTAACAAGGAGATGGCCTAGAAGAGTTGCAAGAGATTCCGAAGTCGTCTGGAGGGCGTAGCGGAAATTAATATCGATCATATTGTGTGGCACCCTGCATTATTAGAAAAACTAAAAAGAAATATTCCTAGAAATATGATTTAATTTTTATTCGGTTTATTAACCAGTTGTTAGTTATTTAGACGAAGAGTAATTAAGTTTTGAGAATATTTTCTAATTGTATTTAGAAGATCCTAAGGGAAGAAGAAGAAAAGAAAAGGAGAGGAGGAGAAATAGATGTCGGTCATAAGCGAAAAACAGGTGTCAAGAGATATCTAGGCCAACGCGCCTGACCGAATTTCAAGAACAAGGAAATTGTTATTATTAAGAATAAGTCTAGAGATAATGAAAGAAATAAAAGAAAACAGACATGGTAAAAGTGGATGAACATACGTACGATTGATAAAATATCGGTCAAAACATCTGGCCTACTTTTGTGTCCACGGAATGTAGAAGCTCATTATCAATTTGGAGAAATGGGATTTTAGAACAATGGAAAACGAAATATTACTCGGAAAGGGGTACCCGGAATGGGAAGGTGACCGCTGGAATTGTATACAGATCCTGACCTGTTGAAGATTAGAACCCCACGATGATGAAGTGAGGGTATTTTCAATTCAGATAATTAAGATTTTAACTGTCAGGCCTGAACGAAAAATAAAGGAATGAAAACAATTGTTTTGGCTCACAGAAAGCGCCAGCGAGACGAGAAAAATTCTTCCTGAAGTCACATCTAATTAGCGGCGGGCTGTTTTGACAAAAACCAAAAGGTGAGAAAGGCTGAGATTGTCATTTTTCGTGCGTGCAAAAAAAAAGGCCAAATTGATTTTGTTTTTTTAGCAAGGTGGTTCTTTCCCAGAACAAAGCCGGGATAGACCACGCCCGATTGGAGAAGTCACGAAGGACGGGAGACGCCCAACCAGAATCTCATTAGCTGAAAGCGGTCACGTGATATGCGAGAAAGAGAAGAAAGGACGCTCGACCAGGACCCATTGGTCGAAAACGGTCACCTGACATACGAGAGACCGGGAAAGATGGTATACGCCTCCCCAGAGGCACCGTGAGGAAGTAGGGGTGAAAATAAGAGCGATAATGGGAAATCAGAACAAATGCGACTTTTGAATTATCAAGAAACCTTGACGCCGACAGACCCACCCCAGTTTGTTGCGGCGTCAATAAAAGCAGAACCCTGATCGACAGAAATCAGTTCAGCCCCGGAAGGCAGAGAGAAGAGATCACCTCAGACGGCAGAGAGAAGAGTTCGGACCTTTGGCGAGAAGAGTTGCAGGACGGAAGAAGAAGAAGTTACTTGCAGTTGCGTCTAGAAGAAGTTGAAACCAGGCCAAGCCTGAGGTGGAAATTCGTCCAACCCAAATCGAAGTGAAGAAATACGTCCAACTCAAGCCGAAGCGAATAAGCTCGTCCAAACCAAGCCGAAGAGAAGAATCAGCCGTGAACGACTGGTAGAGATTAGCGCCCAGTGTCGAAACCAAACCACACCCGACATACAGAATTCTAGAGAGTAGGCAACTCGAAGTCTTTAAATTGTATGATAGAAGCTTTGTGCCACAGTCCACAAAAAACGGGTCGGGAAGTAAGAATAATTTTATGTAACGAACATTAGATATAAAAGGTTGTTACCCTTTCTTATCAGTAATTTTTTGCCTCGTGAGTTTTTTTTTTTCTTTTACTTGTGTGTTGCCACCCCGTTGAACCCAGCTGGCATACGGCCCTGACTCCTGTTTGATCCCGTCTGTCTAAGATCTAATCACAACGTGGGTAGGCAGACTGAGATCAGTACAGTTACCCTAGTAACCAGGTGTTGGAAGGAGTTGGGAACGGCGAGGCTGGTAATCATCTAACCAGAGGGGTTGGAACGTCACACTTGGAGCAGCGAGGAGTGAACAGCTGACGCCGCGGCAAAAAAACGTCACAACTGGTGCTGTCCGTGACAAGGATCGACCCTTGGGCGGCCACATCACGTCACGTCACAGTTGGAGCCGCGAACGAGATCGAACGACAGAGTCTTCGCTGCGACCAAGGAGGGGCGACGTCACATTGAACATATAATATCTTTAGTATTTCAAGAATATTTTTGTGCAATTTTGGTAAATATATCTTTTAAGAAGGGATGTCAGTATTATCTCCATTTTTGCGAAATTTAGACGACAATTTATCCATCGCAACCCGTACATGAACAAAAGCTGAGAATCATCTACCATGTATTCAACTGTGAAAGTAGAATAATATGTATCATATTTCTATTACTTCAAAGCGCCCAAGAAGATTAAATTTCGACATTAAATGACCCATTAGATGTTTATGTGCCGTTAAACAAACATATCAATCAATCAAAATGAAGAACAGGCTAAGATGGTTAAGTCCGAATTGTAAAAATCAAGCAAGTTCGAACATTTAAATATTTGGGAACAGATGATGTGACACCGAAAGCGGAAAAGACATTGGAACAGCGAAATAAGCTTTTCAGAATCTAAGCAAAGTATTAAGAAAGGTAAAGAAATGATTGGAAAAAAAGTAAAGAATACCGATATGTTATGTAATATCGGTCCTTCTATATGCTTGACAATCTCCTCAACGATGAACAAGAGACCTGAGATGACAGAAATGTGGTTCTACAGAAGGATGCTGAGGATATTTTGAATTGAACATCTGAGTAATGTGAAAGTTTTAAGGATAATTGAAACAAAAAGAATATTTATACTTAGAATCACAGCGAAACAGTAGAAATTTATAGGAAACGTAAGGAGGAAAGTAGGTTTGGTGAATTTAACACTCACAAGATATACTGAAAGGAAAGGGGAGAGAGGAACGCAGCGAGTAAGCTTGTGGAAGTTGACGGGAAAACAGAAAAAGGAAGAGATAGCAAAAGGCATAGACTACGGTACAAAAGTTAGAATTAGTATGGGATGAATTTGACAGAAGAGTGAGAAACAAATGAAAAATATCTGTTAGAGTGTGACGGAGTACACCTGGTCCAGGTTCGAATCCTTTGGTTACGGCGCCAACTGTGACGTCGCTCCTCCTGGTCGCTCTTCGCTGTTCCAAGTGTGCCGTTCCAACCCCTTGGTTAGATGATTACCAGCCTGCCTTTCCCAACCCGTTTTCCAATACCTGGTTACTAGAGCAACTGTACTGATCTCCGGTCTGTTACCCACGTTGTGATTAGATCTTAGACAGACGGGACCAACAGGGATTGGGGCCGTAGTGCAAGTTGAGTCCGACGGGGGTGGCAAAACACAAGTAAAAAAAAAACTCACGAGACAAAAATTACTGATAAAAAAAGGGTAAACAACCTTTTATATCTAATGTTCGTTACATAAAAATTGTTCTTACTTCCCGACCCGCTTTGTGGACTATGGCAAAAAAAGCTTCTATCATACAACTTAAAGATTTCGAGTTGTCTACTCTTTAGAATTGTGTATGTCGGAGTGTGGTCTAGTTCGACATCAGGGCTAATCTCTATCAGTCGTTCACAGCTGATTCTTCTCTTCGGCTTGAGTTGGACGTATTTCTTCACTTCGATCTGGTTTGGTCGAATTTCTGTTCCCGGGCTTGGCTTGATTTCAACTTCTTCTTCTTCCGTCCTGCAACTCTTTTCTGTCGACTGAGGTGGAACTGATTTGCTTGTTTGGCCTGCAACTTTACTGCCTGTCTGAGGTGGACCCTTCTCGCTGCCGTCCGGGGCTGAACTCAACTCTCTGTCGTCCGAGGTGATCTCTTCTCGCTGCCGTCCGGGGAACTCATTTGCTTGTCTGGCCTGCAGCTCTTCTTCTTATCTTCGACTTGACTGCAACTTCTCTGCGGCTTTCGAGCAATCTTCTTCTTCTTCGACTTGGGATGGAAGGATTTCTTGTCTTAGGATTCTCTTGCCGCAAGGGGCGAATGAACCGGGCCCGATGCCCGCGTTCCAACTGCTCTGGCCGTTCACCCCCGCAACTCAGCCGCAACTGATTTCTGTCGATTGGGGTCCTGCTTTTTATTGACGCCGCAACAAACTGGGGTGGGTTTGTCGGCGTCAGGGTTTTCTCGATAATTCCAATAGTCGCATTATTTCTGATTTCCCATTACCGCTATTATTTTCACCCTACTTCCTCACAGTGCCTCTGGGGGAAGACGACACCCATCTCTCCCGGTCTCTCGTATGTCAGGTGACCGTTTTCGACCAATGGTTCTTGATCGAGCATTCTTTCTCCTCTTTCCCGCATATCACGTGACCGTTTTCATTAATGAGATTCTGGTTGGGCGTCTCCCGTACATATGTGACGTCTCCAATCGGGCGTGGCTTATCCCGTCCTTGTTCTGGGAAGGATTAGCTTGCTAAAAAAAACAAAATCCAATTTGGTCTTTTTTCGCACGCACGAAAAACGATAATCTTGGCTTTTTTTTCTCACCTGGGTTCTGTCAAAACAGCCGCCGCTAATTAGATATGACTTCAGGAAGAATTCTTTTCCGCCTTCTTGGCGTCCTCTGTGAGCCAAGAGCGATTGTCTTTTTTCATCTCTTTTTATATTTGCTCAGACCTGATAGTCAAAAATCTTAATTATCTGAATTGAAAATGTCTTCACTTCATCATAGTGGGAGTTCTGATCTTTAACAGGTCAGAATCTGTATACACTTCCAGCGGTTTCCCCTCATCCCAAAAGACACCTTTCCTCCGATTAAAATTTCGTTTCCATTGTTCTAAAGATCCCATTTCTCCAAGTTGATAATGATTCTTCTACGCAAAAGTCGGTCATATGTCCGACCGACATTTTTATCAATCGCCCATATGTTTATACACTTTTATCAAGCCTGGTCTCTTTCTCTCTCTAAATGACTTTTCATTCTAAAAATAACAATTCCATTGTCTTCCGAAAATTCGGCCAACATGTTGGCCTAGATACCTTTCTGACACCTGTTTTCGCTAATGACCGGCCTTTTGCATTTCTCGACCTCTCTCTTTCCTTTTCCTCCCTCTCTCTCTCTCTTTCTCTGTTCCTTGCTTTTTCTCTTCCTCTCTTTTCCTTTTCTTTTAGGATCGTCTAAGTACAATTTAGTGAATTATTTTCAAACTCAATTATTCTTCGTCTAAAAAAAACTAACGACTGGTTAATAAACCGAATAGAAAAAAATTAAATCATATTTCTATGAATATTTCTTTTTTTTCTAATAATGCAAGGTGCCATAGAGTCAAAAGAAAGGGATCAATTATCAAAGTCGCAACGACTGTCGGAAATTTGAGCTGCAGTCAAGGATAAAAGAGAATATTCAGACTAGAGTAAAATTTAATCAAAAAATCCTTTCTTTTTTGTCATTATAAAACTTCTAATATAAAATCATGTCTCAATATTTTATAACCATGAATAATAATTTTCTCAACTACTTTTGGGGCCAATTTAAAAAAATTACCAAGGGTGTCTTGAAATATTTATTACATATTTATTACAACGTTTCGGCCTTTCAATATCTGTCTATATTTCTGAGATGAGGTATTATGTACACTATTTACATTATTCGGATTATTGTCCTCATCTTTGTCGCCATATTTATTGCAACGTTTAGGCCTTTCAATATCTGTCTATATTTCTGAGATGAGGTATTATGTACATTATTTTCATTATTCGGACTATTGTCCTCATCTTTGTCGCCATATTTATTACAACGTTTCGGCCTTTCAATATCTGTCTATATTTCTGAGATGGGGTATTATGTACACTATTTACATTATTCGGATTATTGTCCTCATCTTTGTCGCCATATTTATTGCAACGTTTAGGCCTTTCAGTATCTGTCTACATTTCTGAGATGAGGTATTATGTACACTATTTACATTATTCGGACTATTGTCCTCATCTTTGTTGCCATATTTATTGCAACGTTTCGGCCTTTCAATATCTGTCTATATTTTTGAGATGAGTTATTATGCACATTATTTTCATTATTCGGACTATTGTTCTCATCTTTGTCGCCATATTTATTACAACGTTTCGGCCTTTCAATATCTGTCTATATTTCTGAGATGGGGTATTATGTACACTATTTACATTATTCGGACTATTGTCCTCATCTTTGTCGCCATATTTATTACAACGTTTCGGCCTTTCAGTATCTGTCTATATTTCTGAGATGAGGTATTATGTACACTATTTACATTATTCGGACTATTGTCCTCATCTTTGTTGCCATATTTATTACAACGTTTAGGCCTTTCAGTATCTGTCTACATTTCTGAGATGAGGTATTATGTACACTATTTACATTATTCGGACTATTGTCCTCATCTTTGTTGCCATATTTATTACAACGTTTCGGCCTTTCAATATCTGTCTATATTTCTGAGATGAGTTATTATGCACATTATTTTCATTATTCGGACTATTGTCCTCATCTTTGTCGCCATATTTATTACAACGTTTCGGCCGTTGTTATCTCGCTCACTGGGGTAGACTGTTCTAGTTCCACGCGCCATGTTTAATAGATGTCAGTTATCAGTTATCCCTTGTTAATTTTCCTCTGAAAATTCTCCAATGCCTTAACTGGGTATTAAACTCACACTCTTTAGGTCCTGTCACTGGATCTAACCAACGCCTTTATCCACGGTGCCATGTGTCCTTGAGGAAATAAAGGGTTCAGTTCGACATTCAAACCACGTGAAGAAGGCCTGGGCGTACAATGGCCGAAACGTTGTAATAAATGAAGCAGTCTGAATAGATCGCTCCGTCGACTCTCCTATA
The DNA here is from genome assembly GCA_903632075.3 of Acanthosepion pharaonis. Lineage (NCBI taxonomy): Eukaryota > Metazoa > Mollusca > Cephalopoda > Sepiida > Sepiidae > Acanthosepion > Acanthosepion pharaonis. The sequence continues at coordinate 1,068,612 of CAHIKZ030004531.1, forward strand.
GTCTCTGCTCGCCGTACCAGAATCTCAACTAGCAAGCACTTACTTCAATCCCGCTTGATACCAATAAATACCCAATGGCCATTGTCCATGGAGATAGTTACGATTAATAAACTTTAAAGATAGAAATTGACAGTTTATTTTACGCCGGATATATGAAGGATTATCTATAAATTAAGTGTAATTCTTAAACAATGGAACAAAGTTTGAAGTAGGGTGTTTTTGCAAGCAAGTAAAAACCACAAAAATCATTTTTAAAGGATTATTTTTATACTTATTTTCGCAGTCCTTCAATGCGATTGCTCGGTCTCATACTGTCCGATGACCTGAGATGGAACAATTACATTGAATCAATAGCTTCGTCCACCGTAAGGAAAATTGGTTCCCTGTGTCGCGCCAAAAAGTTTTTCTCGCCTGAGTCCATCCTTCAAATCTATAAATCAACCATTCGCCCTTGCAATGAATACTGCTGCCATATATGGTCTGCTATCCGCGCTGTTCGCCTTAAGGTCGTCGACAAGATCCAGAGAAGGATATGCAATGTGCTTGGTCCTGATCTGGCATCTCGTCTACAGTCGCTCTCTCACAGAGACGCCGTCGCCTCCCTCTGTCTTTTCTACAAATACTTTCACGGTAACTGCTCTGACGAGCTACTTTCGCTAGCTCCCAGACTGCATGAATTTAAACGTGCTACTAGGGTGGCTTTTCGGTCCCACCCTTTCACTGTCGAAACGGTTAAATGTGGCCGTCTCTTCTACTCCAATAGCTTTATGTCTCGCACCTCCCGCCTGTGGAAGTCCCTTCCTATTTCTTGTTTCCCTGATAGCTATAATCTCCAACTATTCAAATGTAATGTCCATTGACATCTCCAGATGCCCTGACCTATTCCCTGCCCTTCTCTTCATCCGTTCCTCCTGCACGCCTCTTTAATCTCGCTCCCACTCTGTAACACCTTTGCGTACTAGTGGCACCCCATCTTGCTTGTGGTTAAATGCTTAAAAAAATGTATTAAGAGGTGGTTCCACGCTCCTCAAAACCTCTCGTTTAGAGTCCTTGCTGCCGGATGTAATTTATTGTCATGCCCAGGACACCTCATTGGGTTGGGGTCTTACCCCCTCTACAGAGCTGCAGTCAGCGTATTCAGAAGCCCCAGCCGCCAGGGCGGAAAATGGTTGGTGAAAATCCTGCTAGAAAAGTTATTTGTTTTCAATGTTTCAAGCAGAGGATTTATGCGTTTGAAAAAAAAAGTTGATGGTGCTGTAGAGTAGTTTTCACAGTGGAGGCCTGTATTTCACTAAGTCGGTCCTAAAAGAGGTTCGACGTACAAAACGTTAGGAACTTGAAATAATAGTTACTGACGCAGCAATCTAGTTGTAGTGGATGATACTTTAATGTCCGACATCGACTGACTCACTCAACTCCACTGAGCCCTCCTAGCGACTGCTACTACTACTACTACTTATTATCTTATTATTATTAACAATAGAATAGGTATGTTCTGGTATAACAGATGGTGACGCTAAAACCTAGGCAAGGGCATAACAGAGACGACTTTGTCCTAAAATCTAATGAAACACTGAAAACTCAATAAGAATTAATAAAATATAACATTCATTTTAAGAAAAAAAAAAAACTAAACGAACATCTAAAAATTATCAAAATAAGAGAAATCACTATTAGGTTTATAATACCCAGAAATTCACACACAGATGCCCTCAAGGACACAAGGAACAGTGGATAAAGGCGTTGGTTAGATCCAATGACAGAACCCAAAGAGTGTGAATTCAATAGCCGTTAAGAAAGAACTTGCAGAGGAGAATTAACAGGAGATAACTGATTAAACATGGCACGTGGAACTAGAACAGGCTACCCCAGTAAGCGAAATAAAAGGTTCAGTTCGACATCCCAACCACCTGAAGAAGGGCGGAGCGTACAACGGCCAAAACGTTGTAATAAATATGGCGACAAAGATGAGGACAATAGTCCGAATAATGTAAATAGTGAAGAGAATACCTCATCTCAGAAATATAGACAGATAATAAAATAAATCCTATCAAAAATAATAACGTGGGGAGATTTTGGTCTAGTTCGGAATTTTATCGGTTAACCGAATTAGTCGAAATCGAAGACTAAAGTTCGTTTTACGTTACTTGTAAGTCGCAAATTTAATTGGAATATATATATATATATATATATATATATATATATATATATATATATATATATATACTCTTTTAGTTTCAGTTCAACACCTCATTCTTCGTATAACCCCAACTTAGGCTCGGAAGGTTAATATCTGGTTTGGATCTATCGACCCTCTTCCTTTTTTAGAGAGATACCTTCCGTCCTCCCTCCTCCACCGTCTCGGACATTGTATCTGGATGAGGCCTCAATTTAGGGCCTAAGATAAATTATAAATCTCTGATTCCGATACGAACACAGTCCAATTTTCCAGGGTTAAACACAGCGCTGGGTGAAATAAATTTATACCTGCATCAGGTAATTTTTGATTTATTGATATGTAATTCATATGCTCTGTTATAATAAATACATTGAGCTCTCTTTGTGAGTCAGTTTTAATATTTGACATTATTAGGATCCACCTGGATTACATTCCTGTACTACATATATATATATATATATATATATAGTAATGAATCAATATGTTAATCAGTATGGAATTTCCAGCAGAACATAGACCCAGGGAGAACTCTATGTCAAAAGACAGAGCAAAATTATTATTAATTAAAGAACATCAAACATAGGTAATAATTATTATTTCATTTGAGCTCTAAAAAAAGCAGCTCTCAATCTTCAAGCCCTACAAACAAATCACGAATGAAATGGAAAAAAAAGTACTCCGAGTTAAAATCAAGAGACATTGCTATCTTATTTAGAGAGTATGAAAAGACAGAGAGAGTTGACCTCTTTTGATATACTGACCTCAGTATGTTATTTGAGAATGGTGGAAGGGCTTAAAATGTAGTTAGTTCAACGTGAATTGGAAACAATTCCGTTTGGTCCTGTCAGCCAAATTTCTAGGTTGATATATATCATTCAACAAATTATTTGTAAATAATATTAAAAAGGAACATTTTTTAAGTTAGCGAAAAATTTTCAGGAGCTTTTTATATAATTAACCAATAACTTTAAACTGAAATACCTAAGAGATTTGAATTAAATAATTATTAATTATATTCAGTGAAACATATTTATAAAAGTTATAAAATTTGAACTTTTATATCTTAGATGTATGTATTAACATTTAGCAGGATATAAATGTACTTTAAAATAAGGAAAAAATAGATTGGTGTTAAATTCTCTGTAAATAATATTAAAAAAAGTACCTGGTTAAGAACTTTGTTAAAATTTTTTTTTCGAAATTAGCGGAAATTTTTTTTAAAAAATTAAATGTAAATTAGTATAAGTTTTTCGCATAATTAACCAAGAAATTTAAATTATAAAAGACGAAGAGATTTAAATTAAATGATTATTAATTATATTCAGAGAAACATTTATAAAGCTTATATATCCAGAGTCCTGAACGTTTCTCCTGGTGTATAAAATCCGATAATAAATTTATTTCAGCAGGTAAGTTTTTAATACTTGCCTTATCATACCGAAATTACAAAATGGTTTAAATTTATTCAGACAATATGTTAAAAATAATTCTAAAAATAAAACACAAGAGACCAGGAAGAATTCTGAACGGCATGATCTAGAAAAAAATATCTGATCCGGTGTGGTAGCACTTGTCAGGGTCCCAGCTATTAGTTAGCTCTGCAAAATGGGTCAAAACACTATGAAAGTATAAATTTAGGTTTAATACCAGCAAAATGTTTTTGACAAAAATATTAGCAGCAGTTCATTCATTCAAAAAATATTTCCAGGAATTCATTTTTGAAAAATTAAATATTGCCGGCCGAGAATTTTTGGAAAAAGTACTATTAGCAGCAATAAAAATATTACCAGCATTAAATAACCCACTGAGGTTGATATGACGTGAAATAAACCAAATCAAACTAAACCTTAGAGAATTAATTTTCAATTAATTTACATTTCAAGAAGGCCACTGTATTAACATTTATAAAATTTAATATATTTTATTAATATTCTTTATCAAGATTTTTTAACCTATAGTAATATTTAAAAAAAAAAAATTTCTGTCTGCAGTGCTTATCGAACAAATTCATGTTGTTGTTTGTAACCAGTGCTGTTATTAATAACACATGTCTAATCATGCAGGAATGTCTCACTGTGTCTCTCTGTGCTATAAAATGTATTTTTTATGGACTCTTCTGACTAAATAAACTGGACACAGAGATGATGAGAAAACTCCAGATAATATGGTACCACCTTGCGAAGAATCAGATACAGTAAAGAAAGAAATAAAAAAAAGAAAATGGATCAGTCTTGAAGGAGTTTGTAAAACATTGGCGAACGCCACCCTACAATACTTGCCGCTGGCCACACTTTATCGAAATGTCGACTTGAATGTAACGTTAAGTGGTCGACAGATGTTTTCCCAATCTTTAATCTTTGCTTCAGTCCCAACCCACCACTGTTTACTTCTAGATATTATATAGATTTTTTTCCCAAAATATTTACAATCATTCTTTTCATTTCCTCTTTCGCCACATATCTTCTCACTCTCCCGATTTATGTATGGCTAGGTCAGCTGCTAAGAAAGTTGGTTCACTGTGTCACGCTAGAGAATATTTCTCTCCAGAATCTATCTTACATATCTATAAGATTACCATTTGTCCAGGCTTTGTACTATTCTGACTTGAATGTCACATTGAGCCACCGTTGTGAGATGGAGGGGAGTGTATATATATATATATATATATATATATATATATATATATATATATATATATATATATATATATATAGAATGTATATTTTTGACGCAAAATAATGAAATTAAGAATGTCGTTTTTGACGTTAGAAAATGACCAACGTCATTATTTTTGCACCAATAATATCTCCATTCGTCAACGCTTAGTGCAGGGTTTTTTAACCTTTTGATGATTCCAGACCCCCAATGGATTGTTCAATATGGTCCCATACCCACTTCACTTGACTGTCGAAACAATTATCACCAATCCTATTATTTGCCAGTATGTCTTCCAAATATTTCAATCGCTTGAATTTACTGTACTTTAGATATGGATTGATTGCTAGGAAAAAAACATGAAAAACAAAAAATATAAGCATTGATAACTTTATTATATTTTTTTTTACTGAAAGCAAAATAAAGTTATAATTCAGTTTTATTACACAGGAAAAAGGAAGAGAACATAAATATGCAAGTTTTTTTTTAGTATTTCGACTACATAAAACAGACTTTTACTAATCTAGTGAGATATTTGCTGTTGTTGTTGTGCAATCAATGCATGGAATCGTGGTACAGTTACTGACAAAGCTACTCGCATGTCGTCTGACACATCAAGTCGATTTCTCCATTTTGATTTCAGATTTAATAATGCAGAGAATCTTGTTTCACAGAGATACGTAGTTGTGAAGGAAACCAAAACATAAATCGAGTCCCATACCCACATCATTTGGTTCCCATAACCCCAAAGGTTATGGACACCCCCGGTTAAGAAGCCCTGGCTTATTGGAGTATTGCTGTCTCATATGGTCCAGTGCCACTGATATTTACCCTGTACTTCATGATAAAACCTAAAGAAGAATCAGAAATATTATCGGTCTTCATCTGGCAGATCGGGTTCAGTCACTTTCCCAAAGCCGCAAAGTCACCTTCCACATCCAGTAACGCATTGTGTCTTACTAGCTTTACTATCTATCTATCTATCTATCTATCTATCTATCTATCTATCTATATATATATATGTGTGTGTGTGTGTGTGTGTGTGTGTGTGTGTGTGTGTCCAAATGCGAGAAAGGTAAAATTCCACTGTTCGTAGCATTTACTTTTAAAGAAGCGCTCAGTACAAAGTAGAGCAATATATTAATTATTATTTTTATTATAAAACATTATAATAGAAACATTTTGAAATCGCTACACAAAAGCATTCATGTTTCAATATTTCGATGGTATTTTTTCAGGTGATGGTAAGTAACTGGTGGTTAAATGAATTTTTACTATGATAGTATTGAAACATGAAAGCTTTTGTGTAATGATTTCAACATGTTTTTATTATAATCTCCTATAATACACACACACACACACACACACACACACACACACACATATATCCAAATGAGCGAAAAATAGAATAAAACTCCACTGTTCGTACGATTTACTTTTAAAAAAAGTGCTCAATACAAAGCAGAGCAATATATTATTATCCTTTTTATTATAAAAGATTCTAATAAAAACATGTTGGAATCGCTACACAGAAGCTTTCATGTTTCATTACTATGAATGTATTCTTCATGCGCTGGTAACTAACTGGTGATTAAATGATTTTTTGACGATGCAAAAAAAACAAAAAAAAAAAAACGTAAAAAATCCTTATAGTAATCATCAACCCATCTGATGATGAAAGAAAAAACAAAATATTAACTAAAATTTCGAACGCCCTAGAAAGAATTAAAAAATAATAAAATAATCAAAAAATACTTTGGTCTTTTTACTTAAAAGAACATAATCATTTTGAGGATAAAACTTTGTGTATATCTCTGAGATGATGTATTCAGACTGTTATCCTCATCTTCATTGCCATATTCACATTGTTTCGGCCTCTATATCTCTGAGATGAGGTATCATGGTTACTTGCATTCTATACATTATTCAGACTGTTATCCTCATCTTCATTGCCATATTCACATTGTTTCGGCCTCTATATCTCTGAGATGAGGTATCATGGTTACTTGCATTCTATACATTATTCAGACTGTTATCCTCATCTTCATTGCCATATTCACAGCGTTTCGGCCTCAATATCTCTGAGAGGAGGCATTATGTTTCCTTGCATTTTTTACATTATTCAGACTGTTATCCTCATCTTCATTGCCATATTCACATTGTTTCGGCCTCTATATCTCTGAGATGAGGTATCATGGTTACTTGCATTCTATACATTATTCAGACTGTTATCCTCATCTTCATTGCCATATTCACAGCGTTTCGGCCTCAATATCTCTGAGAGGAGGCATTATGTTTCCTTGCATTTTTTTACATTATTCAGACTGTTATCCTCATCTTCATTGCCATATTCACATTGTTTCGGCCTCTATATCTCTGAGATGAGGTATCATGGTTACTTGCATTCTATACATTATTCAGACTGTTATCCTCATCTTCATTGCCATATTCACATTGTTTCGGCCTCTATATCTCTGAGATGAGGTATTATGTTTACTTGCATTTTTACATTATTCAGACTGTTATCCTCATCTTCATTGCCATATTCACATTGTTTCGGCCTCTATATCTCTGAGATGAGGTATCATGGTTACTTGCATTCTATACATTATTCAGACTGTTATCCTCATCTTCATTGCCATATTCACAGCGTTTCGGCCTCAATATCTCTGAGAGGAGGCATTATGTTTCCTTGCATTTTTACATTATTCAGACTGTTATCCTCATCTTCATTGCCATATTCACATTGTTTCGGCCTCTATATCTCTGAGATGAGGTATCATGGTTACTTGCATTCTATACATTATTCAGACTGTTATCCTCATCTTCATTGCCATATTCACAGCGTTTCGGCCTCAATATCTCTGAGAGGAGGCATTATGTTTCTTTGCATTTTTTACATTATTCAGACTGTTATCCTCATCTTCATTGCCATATTCACATTGTTTCGGCCTCTATATCTCTGAGATGAGGTATCATGGTTACATTATTTGACTGTTATTCTATACATTATTCAGACTGTTATCCTCATCTTATCCTCATCTTCATTCAGACCATATTCACATTGTTTCGGCCTCTATATCTCTGAGATGAGGTATCATGTTTACTTGCATTCTATACATTATTCAGACTGTTATCCTCATCTTCATTGCCATATTCACATTGTTTCGGCCTCTATATCTCTGAGATGAGGTATCATGGTTACTTGCATTCTATACATTATTCAGACTGTTATCCTCATCTTCATTGCCATATTCACATTGTTTCGGCCTCAATATCTCTGAGAGGAGGTATCATGTTTCCTTGCATTTTTACATTATTCAGACTGTTATCCTCATCTTCATTGCCATATTCACATTGTTTCGGCCTCTATATCTCTGAGATGAGGTATCATGGTTACTTGCATTCTATACATTATTCAGACTGTTATCCTCATCTTCATTGCCATATTCACATTGTTTCGGCCTCTATATCTCTGAGAGGAGATGAGTTATCATGGTTACGGCCTCTATATTCTATACATTATTCAGACTGTTATCCTCATCTTCATTGCCATATTCACATTGTTTCGGCCTCTATATCTCTGAGATGAGGTATCATGGTTACTTGCATTCTATACATTATTCAGACTGTTATCCTCATCTTCATTGCCATATTCACAGCGTTTCGGCCTCAATATCTCTGAGAGGAGGCATTATGTTTCCTTGCATTTTTTACATTATTCAGACTGTTATCCTCATCTTCATTGCCATATTCACATTGTTTCGGCCTCTATATCTCTGAGATGAGGTATCATGGTTACTTGCATTCTATACATTATTCAGACTGTTATCCTCATCTTCATTGCCATATTCACAGCGTTTCGGCCTCAATATCTCTGAGAGGAGGCATTATGTTTCCTTGCATTTTTTACATTATTCAGACTGTTATCCTCATCTTCATTGCCATATTCACATTGTTTCGGCCTCTATATCTCTGAGATGAGGTATCATGGTTACTTGCATTCTATACATTATTCAGACTGTTATCCTCATCTTCATTGCCATATTCACAGC
>CAHIKZ030004531.1:1082500-1145000 GCA_903632075.3 Acanthosepion pharaonis
TACTTTTATGTTCATAGATACGTGTTTTAAATATCTGCATGTTTCACCAATGTATTGTGAGGATCAGTTTTGGCAATTTATTTTATATACGCTTGCTTCTGTATTATTATCTTTATGAATGTATTTAGTTCTGATCCTATCCATAACTATTTATAGTCACAAATGCTACAGATAAGATGCTTGCTCAGAGTGTGTATTATATAGGAATAAAGTGTCGCTGCCGACACTTGAGTTTGAACATAGATCGTCAGTGAGCAAACACGGGCGATCCCATTATTGAATTTAGTAGATCACGTGACCATAGAGGAAACGCATATATGGAAGGTAGCGTGACGTCTAATTGATCGCATTTCTAATCTATCCTCTATTACGATACGGATCACTATTTCTAGTCTATCCTCTATTACTAAACGGATCTGTATTTCTAGTCTATCCTCTATTACTATACGAACCGCTATTCTATGCTCTACTCACTATAGTATTTCTCTATTCGGATCACTATTCAGTGGTTACTATTAGAGCGAGTATTATCGAGCAAGTACTATTAGTGCGAGTGTTATTCGAAGGCGTCTGACACCAGTATTGTTCAACGGCGTTATTATAGTTGTATCTGCGATTACAAAGTCTCTACTACAACGAGCATTACCAAAGTGACAACGAGTATTCGTTGACATTACAAAAGTGGCAACGAGTGTTCGTTGACATCCCAAAAGCTGGTGATACCTTGGAAATTTCCAGAACATTGGCAATACATTTTCAGAGTAAAATAATTTAATAGTATAGTAGTATACCTAAAATATACGTTCTCTCAGTAACACCTGTATGATTTTCTGTCTATTAACAATAACTTTCATTGTGATTTCCATTGCATTTCCATAAGAAAAATTTAAAATACCTTTCTGCTCTGTTCGTAACACTTATTTCATCTTGCGACCAGTCGCAATGTATTTCCGTGTGATTTCCATTTCCTTTCCATACTAAAATTATTTATAATGCTGTTCTAGAGTAAATATTTATACAACAAATAACTCTGTCCTGTTCGTAACGTCTGTATTATTTCTTCACCACTGAGAATATTTTTGTGGGGATTTTAGATGCAGTTTTATCGTAAAACCATTAGCAGTGCTTTTAAATTTTAACTATAATAATTCTGTCAATAACGCTTGCCTTTATTATTGATCACTGACAATCAGTTTTTACCCAGATTTGCAATACCTCACACACAGACTGAATGTCGAATTGTGCCCAAACTTTCAAAATAGATGATGGATTTACATTATGAATAATAATGACAACGGTGATATAATCAAAATATGAAGTCGCCCTGTTATTTTTCCCTTTTCTTCTGGAAAAGAAATCTGTTTTACTTTTTTATTTTTTTTTATTATTAATCTCTCGTGAATGAAGGAGAGTACTTTGTTGGCACAGTGAGCAAGGCGTTTTTTTTTTTAATTATATTTTATTTTCTGTTTATTAAATAATAAGCCGCAGGAAAAACAGGCGTCTCTCCTCCCCCACTCTCCATTCTTACAACTGGAACGTTTCTTATTGACATCTTTAAACGATTTTAATATTTTCCTACAAATTGTCTTTTTAATTTTTATTTCTCGTCTACTTTTCTTTTTTTAATGTTTCCACGTTTGGCTTAATTTCATTATAAGCTTGTTTTTGTATTTCCAGTTCATCTCGACATGCTTTCCATTCTTTTTACTTTCTTTCTTTCTTTCTTTATCTGATGTCTCTCGATTCTTTCTTTCTTTCTTTCTTTCTTTCCAAGATGTCTTTTTCCTTTCCTCTTTCAAGTTCTTTACCCTATATCTTCCTTTTCTTTCATTCATTCTTTCTGTACCTTTTGTCTCTCTCTCTCTCTATCTTTCTTTCTTTCTTTCCAAGACATCTTTCTTCACCCTATGTCTCCCTTTTCTTTCATTCATCCTTTCTGTATCTGTTGTCTCACTTTTCTTTCTTTCTTTCTTTCTTTCTTTCTTTCTTTTCCCAATGTCTCCCTTTTCTTTCTTTCATTCTTTCTGTACCTGATGTCTCTCTTTTCTTTCTTTCTCTCTTTCTTTCTTTTTTTCTTTTGTGACGTCTTTCTTTCATTGTTTCTTTCAATTAAAATACCTCATGACTCTCAAGTTCTTCACATCATATCTTTCATTCATTAATTCAATTATTTTTCTCCTTTCTTTTCAAAATTTATTTCCTTCATGGCATTTTCTTAACTATTTTCTCCTGAGTTCTCTAATTCTTCCCCCCCTCTCTCGGCTTAAGCTCTACATTCACTGTAATATCTCAGTTAATTCTCTAGATCCCTCCTTAAAAACTGCAGCTCCGTACGAAACAACAATAAAGTGGGTCCTTATAATATGGCGTCAATGGAGATACAGGTGCGATAGGCTGTTTTCAATAGTGATATGGACACAAGGTGGCGGACAAGGCAAATTACTGATGGATAAATGAAAACAAACTCTTAAATCTGCGGATAGATAGCAAATAAATGCGGATCAAACATCAATGCAATCCCACTGAAGATGGTTAGCCAATAATCATTCTTTCAATAATCATTTGAAAATATACACTGATGTCGCTGAGCCTGAACAAAATGGCATGGGACATTTTTGTCCATCTCCATTGGGGCTGGGAAAATATGAAAAGGTTTTGATCCATCTCTCTCTCTCTCTCTCTCTCTTCCTTTCTCTATCTCTCTCTCTCTCTTCCTTTCTCTCTCTCTCTCTCTCTCTATATATATATATATATATATATATATATCAAAATGAGCAACTTTACTAAGAGGCAGAAAGGAGAGGAAATTGTGGAGAGTCATGACTGGAAGGACACGGCACATACGAGAAGATGTACAGTGAAGAATTATTTTGGATAGTATCAAATGCGCCTGTTTTTTGTTTTCATCATTATTTGAGCAATTTTAAGATTACAATTTTTATTAGGAAAAATATTTAAAAAAAAAACAAACACTTTTGAAATTAGCGTCAAATCGGAATGAGCCTCATTCATGTGGTGGGGGGGTGTAATTTTCTTTTTTTCTTCATCTCTTTCTTTTTCTTTCTTTCTTTCTTTTTTTCTTCTGCCAATCCCTCCCATGACTTTATCTAAATCCTTTCTTTCTTTCTTTCTTTCCTTTTGATCTTCATTCATTCCTTTTTTTCTTTCTTTCTTCGCTTTGCTTTTTTGGTGGTTGGTTTCTTTCTTTCCTTCCTTCTCTCATCCGACCTTCTTTCTTCCTTTCTTTCTTTCTTTCTTTCTTTCTTTCTTTCTTTCTTTCTTCTCCCAATTCCTCCCCTGACTTTATCTAAATCCTTTCTTTCTTTCTTTCTTTCTTTCTTTCTTTCTTTCTTTCTTTCTTTCTTTCTTTCTTTCTTTTCTCCCAATTCCTCCCCTGACTTTATCTAAATCCTTTCTTTCTTTCTTTCTTTTTTTCTTTCTTTCTTTTTCTTTCTTCCTTTCTTTCTTCTCCCAATTTCTCTCCTGACTTTATCTAAATTCTTTCTTTCTTTCTTTCTTTCTTTCTTTCTTTCTTTCTTTCTTTCTTTCTTTCTTTCTTTCTTTCTTCTCCCAATTCTTACTCTGACTTTATCTAAATCCTTTCTTTCTTTCTTTCTTTCTTTCTTTCTTTCTTTCTTTCTTTCTTTCTTTCTTTCTTTCTTTCTTTCCCTTTCGCACCTACTATCTTCTTTCTTTTTCTTCCCTTTCGCCCCGTTATTCTTTCTTACCCTCCTGGCGCCTTTATTATTCTTTCTACCTTTCCGTCCCCCCTCCTCGCACTTACTTTTTTACTCTCTTTCTCTCCGCACTCTTTTTTTTTTTTCGTTATTCTTTCTTTCTTTCTTTCTTTCTTTCTTTCTTTCTTTCTTTCTTTCTTTCTTTACCCCTTTGCACCGTCTTTCTTTCTTTCAAACTATGTACTCCTCACCCGCCGCCTCTCCTTTTATTCCTCCATTATTTTTCGTCCACGCGATCTTAAATTTTTCTTCATCTCATTTGCAACAATTAGTTTATCGATTTTTTTCACCTTCTAATTTTTTCTTTTTTTTTTTTTATTTAAATTTCCTCGAGTTTTTTTCCCTTCTTCATTTGCTCACCACAAAACACCCAACCCACCTATAAATCTTTTTGAATGGTTCACTTGGCTAATATTGTCTTTTGTGGTGCCTCTGTGTTTATTAAAGGATGTTACTGCTTTCGGAACGTGGTCTTTGAAAAGTACCACTCAATATATATATATATATATATATATATATATATATATATATATATATATATATATATTTGTGTGTGTGTAGTTAAAATAATATGTAACATGAAACAGCACAGACAATCCACATTTTTAAAAAGAAAAAAAGCCACAAATAACGTCTTAAAATTTTTTTTATGTAAAAACAATGCTAAACTGAAACTAAATTTGTTAAATTTTAAATTATTTCATTACATTTTTATTTATTTTTAATTTTAATTTGTTATGTAGCATTAAATTGTTTTTCCGAGTTATTAAACCAAAAGCCATTAATCGTGACGTGAGCGCTTTCCTGTAATTTCTGGAGATTATTATAGATTTAAAAAATATTTTTATTCATTTCTCGTGCACACGATTCATGTTAATTTAATTTTCCATTAGTAATTGTTAGTTTCATTGAAATCCGCCAAGAAAATTAAATAGGAGGTCGACACCAGCGATGACTGCAAATGGGGAAATTTAGTTGAAGACTAAACATTGTCAATAAAATTGCGTAAAAGAAAGTGACAAAAAAGAAACAAACAAACACATACACAAAAAAGAAAAAAAAAAACAAAAAGAAAAACAAAATAAATAAATGGGAAAATTTGAAATAAAAAATGGCGACGGAGACTTGCAAGAGGTCGTCTGCTTTCTCTCAAATCAGAAGTGGCGCGCAGGATTTGAGATGGAGAGAGGCGCGCAGTTGGTTTTTGCCCGAAGCCATGTATTTCTGAATCCGATTGTCTATTTGAGCTTTTCTCTTCTTTGATTCCTCGACACGATTATTTTTCTCCGGAGAGCAGTTTATCAAAGCTAATGCGCCAGGAATCGAGGTGTTTGGAGGAGTGATGACGGAGCTGTGTTAATTACATATGAGGTTTAATGGTCTTAAAGTATCATATTCAATTGAATTAAGATGATAACGAAAACACGGGTGCTTTATTCAAAAGCTTGGCTTCTTCGCACGCATGCGCACACACTCACGTAAGTGCAAAAATATATTCAATTTTATTTTCAAAGGGAAATCAAACATACATTTAAAAAAAGAGAGAAAGAAAATTAGGAAAGTAAAAACTGCTTGTAAATTAATTTCATTTCCATAAGTTTCAATGACAAATATGTGTGACTGGTTGATTTTTTAAGGTGATGTGAATTTAGATAAAATTAAAAATGCTATTATTAAATTGCCTTTGACTGTTTAATGTCATATAAGGTTTATACTTCATGTTACACCAAACTAAAGTCTTTAACACTGGTAAGAATGTATTTATATCTAAATAACAAGGAAATATCCATCTGAAGAATCTATGTATGGTTTTAAAGAATTATTTAAAGCAAGAAAAACGTTACAAAGAAAGAATATCTATCAGAAGATATCGTTGACTTATGGAAGTGTTTATAGAATTAAACCAAGTTTGGCCTAAGGTAGGCAAAAATAGTTCTAATTAAGAAGCATCTTGACTAGAAAAGGATCATCAGGAATCAGCCATTACTAATGGCACGGTTTCTTTAAATACACTGGAATGAGAAAAACAACATCCATCTACCTTCCATCAGCATGGCTGATGCTAACCTCTACGAGAGTAACACGTTGTGCATTCTCGGGATAACATTTTCCTCCAACATGAAGTGGAAATCTTATATTGAGTCAAATGCTAGGCCCACGTCCAGGAAAGTTGATTGACTATGCCGTGCTAGATAATGATTCTCTCCAAAATCCATCTTACAATTTTTTAAGACCATGTAGTTTATATTGCTGACAAATCTAGTCTGTTCCTCCTGCTATACATTTAGATATTCTTGATAAAATCAAAAGAATAATCTACAAGGTGGTGAGAAAATCTTGTAACCTCTACGAAAAAGTACCGAAAGCAACAGAACAAGTCATATTAGTAATACAAAGTACATGTACTAGATTCAGTTTTATTCACTTTCATTGACGTTGTTACACATCGAAAAGGTCTGTCTGAAGAGCATCATTTTCCTGTCAGAACATCTGAAATTGAAAATTGTAAGGAGGAAGCATCAGCTTTTTCTAAAGAACAACTGCTTTATAAAAGACTAGCAGCATGGCCCGGCGTTTCCCGTGCTTGATTCAAAAATCGTACGACTCATACAGGAATCGCTATCACTTGACTTAAAACATTTTTGGCCCTTCCTTGCCTTTAAAGGAGTGCCCTTTGCCGTGCTGATGTTGCTACATGCCTTACTTCTTGCCTATCTCACATTGCGAATTTTTACTAAGCTCTATACTAAACATTAAATCTGTTACGAAAAAAGAACTAAACAAAATGAACACAAAACGATCAGCTTTAAAAAAAAAAAGGACTCGTAACTGGAAAAAGCGAATGAAAAAAGAATGTTAACAACAAATACTTTTTCACAACCAACCCAGTTCTACGGAATCAGAATCAACGTTGAGTTTAAGCAAGCGAATGAGCCAATTGGGGTAAAGTGCCATGCAGATTTAAATTTTTCCCATTTGTGATGAATGCAGCTATCGATTTTTTTGCATGCTAGCATGCTAGTTAACATTCGTGTCAGTTAGCTGTTGGCTCTCACGCTGGCCAATAGAATCTTCCTGCCTATTCGTGGCCGCCAGCTATAGGCTCTCACTCTGGCCAGTACAAAATGGCCGCAAACTAGATGAAAACTGCCGTAGAAGCATGAAAAATCGATTATTTCCACTATCGATGGAAGTTAGGTAATGCAAAGTCGGTGTTGGCCTTTTCGCTAACTTGGAGCATTTGCATGTAAATTTTGGTGCAAATCCGTCGAAAATTGCGGCCGTGCATTTGTTACACACACACACACACACACACACACACACACACACACACACACACACACACACACACACACATCCTGCCTTTTATAGATAGAGATATTCTAACGTGGATGATTCTCTGAACATTACAATCTTATTGTATAGGGTGCACCGGAAGCCTTGTCCCCCCCACCTACCAAAAAGTAATGAGAACAATAGAAGTACAAGTAATACAGTTAAAAAAAGCAGATGTACTGGGTTCAGTTTATTTATTTTCATTGAAGCTGTCACACATCGTAAAGGTGTGTATGATCACCATCATTTTCGTGTCAACCATCCAGAAAATTATATTACTTAGGGGTGAGAAGATTTTCGGATCGGATCGGACTGTATAATGTAAATATATTGCTAATGATTGTCTACAGAATTCTCTGGCAAAAAAAAAAAAAAAAACAATGCGGAAAGGAAGAAGATAGAAAAGGGCAAAATATTGGGAAGCAAAAGGTATACAGGGTGGTCCGAAAGTCTTGTCACCGCTACTAAAATTAATAAGAACAATAGAACAAGTAACACAGTAATACAAATGGTGATTCAGTTTATCAACTTACATTGACGATGTCACGCAACGAGAAGGTCGGTATGAACACCATAATTTTCGTGGCAACCATCTGAAATAGAAAATTATATTAAGTATGGGGTGACAAGACTTTTGGACCACACTATATACTACGTTATTGGTCCTGACGGGGCATCTCGGCTTCAGTCACTTTCCAATTTCCATAATGTAGCTTCTCTATACCTTTTCTATAAATACTTTCATTGTCATAGTTTTCATGAAATTTTCTCTATGGTACCCAGAATTTATGGATTTAAGCGCAGTACCATATTAACGGCAGGGTCTCATCATTATACATTTGAAATGGATAGATGTAACCGTAAGTTCTATGCTAACAGTTTCTTCTATTGGACTTCTTGCTTGTGGAACTCTTGTAATATAGAAGGTGGTCAGAAAGTCTTGTCACCCCCTACCAAAAAGTAATGCGAACAATTGAACAAGTAATACAGTAATACAAAGTACATATTCTGGATTCAGTTTTATTCCCTTTCATTGACGCTGTCACACATCGAGGAGGTCTGTATGAACACCGTCATATTCATGGCACCAAATGATACGGCTACATGTCCTGTGTGATATTTTACAAAGCTGAACGGTGTGCTTCATCTGATGGGCATTCTGGTATCTTTCATATAAAAGTCTCTCCTTGATATTGCTCACGGGGCGTCGAAGTAGAAAAATATATGATGTAGAGGTGGCAAAACTTTCGGAACACAGTGTACTATGTTATTGGTTCTGACCCGGCATCTCGCCTTCAGTGACTTTCGCGCTGTCGCGATATCGAATGTAGATTCTCTCTCTTATATATATATATATATATATATATATATATAATTATTTTAAGACATTTTTATGGTTATACATTCATTTTATAGATACAAATATTTAAGTAAATGCTCTATTTATAATAAACAGTATTAACAACATTTAAGACATTTTCATGTTTATACGTTTATGTGACGTCATTTGTTTACATTTGATACGCCCTGAGCAGATATGAATGTAAGTGATGGAAGGTTTAAGTTTAAAAGCAGTAAAATCGACCTTGATGATCGAACGATCCTCTGTGGCCCAATCGGTTAATGCACGTCAGGCTAAATGACGGTTTTGTATAGGATACAGGTTCGATTCCTGTCGGAGGCCGAATATTTTCTATGAAAATTTCTCCGACATTCAGGCCGGTAAATGTTGTCCACAACACTTTATATCTCTTCCTCTCTTTCCCCCTGTGTCTTTCTATCTTTCCGCCTCTGTTTCTTTCCCCCTCTTTCTGACTGCGTTCGTGCTAATTTATATTGCAGCTTTCTTTAAACAAACAATATTTGAAAAGATATTTTTGCCATTTTCAAAAAATATTTTCAAGTGAATATGATTTTTAAATATTTTGGCATATAAAAAATATTTTCAAGTTAATCTGATTTAAAAAAATAATAGAATTACATTTAAAAATACGGTTCCGTTTAAGCATAAAACAAAATGTAGCCTCAAGGTGTTGACTTCAATGTCCATTTTTATATTAGATATTTGATACTATTTACATTATTCGGACTATTGTCCTCATCTTAGTCGCCATATTTATTACAACGTTTCGGCCGCTGTACGCTACGGCCTTCTTCAGGTGGTTGGAATGTCAAACCGAACCCTTTATTTCACTCGCTGGAGTAGACTGTTCTCGTTCCATGTGCCATGTTTTTAATGGATGTCAGTTATCAGTTATCTCCTGTTAATTCCCCTCTCCAAGTTCTCCACTGCCTTAACCGGGTATTGAACTCACACTCTTTGGGTCCTGTCTTCAAGGACACATGGCACAGTGGATAAAGGCGTTGGTTTGATCCAGTGACAGGCAAACGTCATACCAACTGTTCCAACGAGTCTCGATGCTCCAAGTGATTCGATGAATTATTTAATTATATTTATCTCAAATCCTCCTAATTTCCATCACTTGTATATCCTGGCTTGAACCGGCTTTTAATGCTCTGGAAGGAGCGGCTTGGGGATAGTAGCCTTGGCTCGTGGGAACACATCGTATGGGTAAAAGAGAAACAGAATATATAATCGACCGGCGCTATACTGAGTTATTCGCTGCCTCTTCATCACCGAGGCTCAGTTGGTATGACGTTTGCCTGATAACGTAACTGTCCGGGTTTCAAATTCTCGGTAGTGGATGTCCACTGCTGATGAGTCACAAATATAGAACGAAACGGCTGTCCAGTTCATTCTGTTGAAATTTCTTCTAGACTAGATCAATTACTTAATTATAATTATCTCGAATCCTCCTAATTTCTATCACACACACACACACACACACATATATATATATATAATAATTTATTTAAAAATATGATTTCAACGCTACATAAGAGTTCTCATGTTTCAAAACAAGAGCCGAAAACTTCAATCTAATTATTTGAATTAAAGTACCAAGCTCTGTTCCATCTTCAAACGAAACTTGGTAATTTAATGCAAATAATTATATTGAAGTTTTTGGCTCTTGTTTTGAAACATGAGAACACTTATGTAGCGTTGGAATCATATTTTTAAATAAATTATTATATTATGCTCTACTTTTGTATCGAGCACTATTTTAAAAAAATAATAACAAAAATACTAAAGAACTTTGGATTATTTACCTAACGAGATCTTTCCTAATTTCTATATATTTTTACACACACACACACACACACACACATACACACACACATATATATATAAACACGTATCATAGTGAAAGTAATGTTTCCTACTTGGGTATGTTGGCCGACGCCGCCAGAGAAGTATGCCGGTGTTACAGCAATAGAATCTGAACCTTCCTCTCAATCAGCCATCATATATATTCACATGTTATAGCAGAGTGGTAGTTTGGTAAAACGGGTCTGACAAGAAAATGGGTGAATGCGTCACTGACTACATTGCAGTACGCCGAAGATTACGGAGACACGGAGATCAAAATTTGCATCTGTCTATATTTCTGAGATGAGGAATTATGATGATTTACATTATTTACATTATTCGGATTGTTATCATACATGGCTCAGTGGCTAAGACGTTGGCTAGATTCAATAAGTGAATCCAAAGAGTTGTGAGTTCAATACAGTGGTGAACCAAAAACTTGGAGAGTTGTGTTAAATTAATTCAAGTTAATTAACCTATACCTGAGGGTAGAAGAGGTGGATCAATACAGCTGAAGTTTCTGGGACACATAATGAGGAAGAAGGGCCTGGAGAATCTGATACTCACGGGTCGAATAGAGAGAAAGAGAGGGAAGAGGCAGCTGGGGTTTCTGGGACACATAATAAGGAAGGAGGGCCTGGAGAATCTGATACTCACGGGTCGAATAGAGAGAAAGAGAGGGAAGAGCAGCTGGAGTTTCTGGGACACATAATGAGGAAAGAGGGCCTGAAGAATCTGATACTCACGGGTCGAATAGAGGGAAAGAGATTGAAGTGGCAGCTGAAGTTTCTGGGACACATAATGAGGAAGGAGGGCCTGAAGAATCTGATACTCACGGGTCGAATAGTGGGAAAGAGAGGGAAGAGGCAGCTGGAGTTTCTGGGACACATAATGAGGAAGGAGGGCCTGGAGAATCTGATACCACGGGTCGAATAGAGGGAAAGAGAGGGAAGAGGCAGCTGGAGTTTCTGGGACATAAAAAGGAAGGAGGGCCTGGAGAATCTGATACTCACGAGTCATGAAGAGAGAAAGAGAGGGAAGAGGCAGCTGGAGTTTCTGGGGACACATATAAGGAAGGAGGGCCTGGAGAATCTGATACTCACGAGTCGAATAGAGAGAAAGAGAGGAAGAGGCAGCTGAGTTTCTGGGACACATAATAAGGAAGGAGGGCCTGGAGAATCTGATACTCACGGCTCGAATAGAGGGAAAGAGAGGAAAAGAGGCAGCTGGAGTTTCTGGGACACATAATAAGGAAGGAGGGCCTAGAGAATCTGAAACTCACGGGTCGAATAGAGGGAAAGAGAGGAAGAGGCAGCTGGAGTTTCTGGGACACAGAAAAAAGGAAGGAGGGCCTGGAGAATCTGATAACACGGGTCGAATAGAGGGAAAGAGAGGAAGAGGCAGCTGGAGTTTCTGGGACACATAAAAAAGGAAGGAGGGCCTTAGAATCTGATACATTTTCACGATTCGAATAGAGAGAAAGGAGGGAAGAGGCAGCTGGAAGTTTCTGGGACACATAAAAAGGAAGGAGGGCCTGGAGAATCTGATACTCACACGAGTCGAATAGAGAGAAAGAGAGGAAGAGGCAGCTGGAGTTTCTGGGACACATAATAAGGAAGGAGGGCCTGGAGAATCTGATACTCACGGGTCGAATAGAGGGAAAGAGAGGAAGAGGCTGCTGGAGTTTCTGGGACACATAAAAAGGAAGGAGGGCCTGGAGAATCTGATACTCACGGGTCGAATAGAGGGAAAGGAGGAAGAGGCAGCTGGAGTTTCTGGGACACATAAAAAGGAAGGAGGGCCTGGAGAATCTGATACTCACGAGTCGAATAGGAGAGAAAGAGAGGGAAGAGGCAGCTGGAGTTTCTGGGACACAAAAAAGGAAGGAGGGGCTGGAGAATCTGATACTCACGATTCGAATAGAGAAAGGGAGGAAGAGGCAGCTGAAGTTTCTGGGACACATAAAAAAGGAAGGAGGGGCCTGGAGAATCTGATACTCACGAGTCGAATAGAGAGAAAGAGAGGGAAGAGGCAGCTGGAGTTTCTGGGACACATAATAAGGAAGGAGGGCCTGGAGAATCTGATACTCACGGGTCGAATAGAGGGAAAGAGAGGGAAGAGGCAGCTGGAGTTTCTGGGACACAAAAAAAAGGAAGGAGGGCCTGGAGAATCTGATACTCACGGGTCGAATAGAGGGAAAGAGAGGGAAGAGGCAGCTGGAGTTTCTGGGACACATAAAAAGGAAGGAGGGCCTGGAGAATCTGATACTCACGGGTCGAATAGAGGGAAAGAGAGGGAAGAGGCAGCTGGAGTTTCTGGGACACATAAAAAGGAAGGAGGGCCTGGAGAATCTGATACTCACGAGTCGAATAGAGAGAAAGAGAGGGAAGAGGCAGCTGGAGTTTCTGGGACACATAATAAGGAAGGAGGGCCTGGAGAATCTGATACTCACGGGTCGAATAGAGGGAAAGAGAGGGAAGAGGCAGCTGGAGTTTCTGGGACACATAAAAAGGAAGGAGGGCCTGGAGAATCTGATACTCACGAGTCGAATAGAGAGAAAGAGAGGAAGAGGCAGTTTCTGGGACACATAATAAGGAAGGAGGGCCTGGAGAATTTCTGGGACAGAGAAAGAAGGAAGAGGAGGGTTTCTGGGACATAAAAAGGAAGGAGGGCCTGGAGAATCTATGATACTCACGGGTCGAATAGAGAGAAAGAGAGGGAAGAGGCAGCTGGAGTTTCTGGGACACATAATTTCTGAGGACACATCGAATAGAGGAAAGAGAGGAAGAGGCCTGGAGTTTCTGGGACACATAAAAAGGAAGGACTGGAGAATCTGAGAGTCGAATAGAGAGAAAGAGAGGGAAGAGGCAGCTGGAGTTTCTGGGACACATAATAAGGAAGGAGGGCCTGGAGAATCTGATACTCACGGGTCGAATAGAGGGAAAGAGAGGGAAGAGGCAGCTGGAGTTTCTGTGACACATAATAAGGAAGGAGGGCCTGGAGAATCTGATACTCACGTTCGAATAGAGGGAAAGAGAGGGAAGAGGCAGCTGAAGTTTCTGGGACACTAAAGAGGAAGGAGGGCCTGGAGAATCTGATACTCACGGGTCGAATAGAGAGGGAAAGAGAGGAAGAGGCAGCTGGAGTTTCTGGGACACATAATAAGGAAGGAGGGCCTGAAGAATCTGATACTCACGGGTCGAATAGAGGGAAAGAGAGGAAAGAGGCAGCTGGAGTTTCTGGGACACATAATAAGGAAGGAGGGCCTGGAGAATCTGATACTCACGGGTCGAATAGAGGGAAAGAGAGGGAAGAGGCAGCTGGAGTTTCTGGGACACATAAAAAGGAAGGAGGGCCTGGAGAATCTGATACTCACGGGTCGAATAGAGGGAAAGAGAGGGAAGAGGCAGCTGGAGTTTCTGGGACACATAAAAAGGAAGGAGGGCCTGGAGAATCTGATACTCACGAGTCGAATAGAGAGAAAGAGAGGGAAGAGGCAGCTGGAGTTTCTGGGACACATAATAAGGAAGGAGGGCCTGGAGAATCTGATACTCACGAGTCGAATAGAGAGAAAGAGAGGGAAGAGGCAGCTGGAGTTTCTGGGACACATAAAAGAGGAAGGAGGGCCTGGAGAATCTGATATACGGGTCGAATAGAGGGAAAGAGAGGGAAGAGGCAGCTGAAGTTTCTGGGACACATAAAAAGGAAGAAGGGCCTGGAGAATCTGATACTCACGGGTCGAATAGAGGGAAAGAGAGGGAAGAGGCAGCTGGAGTTTCTGGGACACATAAAAAGGAGGGAGGGCCTGGAGAATCTGATACTCACGAGTCGAATAGAGGGAAAAGAGGGAAGAGGCAGCTGGAGTTTCTGGGACACATAATAAGGAAGGAGGGCCTGGAGAATCTGATACTCACGGGTCGAATAGAGTAAAAAGAGAGGGAAGAGGCAGCTGGAGTTTTGGGACACATAATAAGGGGACCATAAATTCACGGGGAAGAAAAAGGAGGAAGAGGAGAAGTTTCTGGGACTGAGAATCTGATACTCACGGGTCGAATAGAGGAAAGAGAGGGAAGAGGCAGCTGAAGTTTCTGGGACACATAAAAAGGAAGGAGGGCCTGGAGAATCTGATACCCACGGGTCGAAAAAGAGGGAAAGAGAGGGAAGAGGCAGCTGGAGTTTCTGGGACACATAAAAAGGAAGGAGGGCCTGGAGAATCTGATACTCACGGGTCGAATAGAGGGAAAGAGAGGGAAGAGGTTTCTGGGACACTGGAGTTTCTGATACTCACGGGGAGAGGGAAAGAGAGGGAAGACATAATAAGGAAGGAAGAGGGCCTGGAGAATCTGATACTCACGGGTCGAATAGAGGGAAAGAGAGGGAAGAGGCAGCTGAAGTTTCTGGGACACATAAAAAGGAAGGAGGGCCTGGAGAATCTGATACTCACGGGTCGAATAGAGGGAAAGAGAGGGAAGAGGCAGCTGGAGTTTCTGGGACACATAAAAGGAAGGAGGGCCTGGAGAATCTGATACTCACGGGTCGAATAGAGGGAAAGAGAGGGAAGAGGCAGCTGGAGTTTCTGGGACACACAAAGGAAAGAGGGCCTGGAGAATCTGATACCACGGGTCGAATAGAGGGAAAAGAGGGAAGAGGCAGCTGGAGTTTCTGGGACACATAAAAAGGAAGGAGGGCCTGGAGAATCTGATACTCACGGGTCGAATAGAGAAAGAGAGGGAAGAGGCAGCTGAAGTTTCTGGGACACATAAAAAGGAAGGAGGGCCTGGAGAATCTGATACCACAGGTCGAATAGAGGGAAAGAGAGGGAAGAGGCAGCTGGAGTTTCTGGGACATAATAAGGAAGGAGGGCCTGAAGAATCTGATACTCACGGGTCGAATAGAGGGAAAGAGAGGGAAGAGGCAGCTGGAGTTTCTGGGACACATAACGGAAAAAGGAAAGAGGGCCTGGAGAATCTGATACTCACGGGTCGAATAGAGGGAAAGAGAGGGAAGAGGCAGCTGGAGTTTCTGGGACACATAAAAGGAAGGAGGGCCTGGAGAATCTGATACTCACGGGTCGAATAGAGGGAAAGAGAGGGAAGAGGCAGCTGGAGTTTCTGGGACACATAAAAAGGAAAGAGGGCCTGGAGAATCTGATACCACGGGTCGAATAGAGGGAAAGAGAGGAAGAGGCAGCTGAAGTTTCTGGGGACATAAAAAGGAAGGAGGGCCTGGAGAATCTGATACTCACAGGTCGAATAGAGAGAAAGAGAGGGAAGAGGCAGCTGGAGTTTCTGGGACACATAATAAGGAAGGAGGGCCTGGAGAATCTGATACTCGAATAGAGGAAAGAGGGAAGAATGAGTTTCTGAGAAAGAGAGAAAAGAGAGGGAAGAGGCAGCTGGAGTTTCTGGGACACATAAAAAGGAAGGAGGGCCTGGAGAACACGGGTCGAATAGAGGGAAAGAGAGGGGCCTGAGAATCTGATACACAAAAGGAAAGACGGAGAATCTGAATACGGGTTGAATAGAGAGAAAGAGAGGAAGAGGCAGCTGGAGTTTCTGGGACACATAAAAGGAAGGAGGGCCTGGAGAATCTGATACTCACGGGTCGAATAGAGGGAAAGAGAGGTAAGAGGCAGCTGAAGTTTCTGGGACACATAATGAGGAAGGAGGGCCTGGAGAATCTGATACTCACGGGTCGAATAGAGAGAAAGAGAGGGAAGAGGCAGCTGGAGTTTCTGGGACACATAAAAAGGAAGGAGGGCCTGAGAATCTGATACCACGGGTCGAATAGAGGGAAAGAGAGGAAGAGGGGAAGAGTTTCTGGGACACATAAAAGGAAGGAGGGCCTGGAGAAGACGGGTCGAATAGAGGAAAGAGAGGGAAGAGGCAGCTGGAGTTTCTGGGACACATAATGAGGGAAGGAAGAGGCCTGGAGAATCTGATACCCACGGGTCGAATAGAGGGAAAGAGAGGGAAGAGGCAGCTGAAGTTTCTGGGACACATAATGAGGAAGGAGGGCCTGGAGAATCTGATACCCACGGGTCGAATAGAGGGAAAGAGAGGGAAGAGGCAGCTGAAGTTTCTGGGACACATAATGAGGAAGGAGGGCCTGGAGAATCTGATACTCACGGGTCGAATAGAGGGAAAGAGAGGAAGAGAGGGAAGAGGAAAGCCTGAAGAATCTGATTCTGGGAGGAACATAAGAAAGGAGGGCCTGGAGAATCTGATACTCACGGGTCGAATAGAGGAAAGAGAGGGAAGAGGCAGCTGGAGTTTCATTTAAAAGGAAGAGGGCCTGGAGAATCTGATACCACAGGGTCGAAAAGAAATAGAGAAGGAAGAGGCAGCTGAAGTTTCTGGGACATAATGAGGAAAGAGGGCCTGGAGAATCTGATATACGGGAGAGGAAAAGAGGGAAGAGGCAGCTGGAGTTTCTGGGACACATAATGAGGAAAGAGGGCCTGGAAAATCTGATACTCACAGGTCGAATAGAGAGAAAGAGAGGGAAGAGGCAGCTGGAGTTTCTGGGACACATAATGAGGAAAGAGGGCCTGGAGAATCTGATACTCACAGGTCGAATAGAGGGAAAGAGAGGGAAGAGGCAGCTGGAGTTTCTGGGACACATAAAGAGGAAAGGAGGGCCTGGAGAATCTGATACTCACGGGTCGAATAGAGGGAAAGAGAGGGAAGAGGCAGCTGGAGTTTCTGGGACACATAAAAAGGAAGGAGGGCCTGGAGAATCTGATACCACGGGTCGAATAGAGGGAAAGAGAGGGAAGAGGCAGCTGAGTTTCTGGGACACATAATGAGGAAGGAGGCCTGGAGAATCTGATACTCACGGGTCGAATAGAGGGAAAGAGAGGAAGAGGCAGCTGAAGTTTCTGGGACACATAAAAAGGAAGGAGGGCCTGGAGAATCTGATACCCACGGGTCGAATAGAGGGAAAGAGAGGGAAGAGGCAGCTGGAGTTTCTGGGACACATAAAAAGGAAGAGGGCCTGGAGAATCTGATACTCACGGGTCGAATAGAGGGAAAGAGAGGAAGAGGCAGCTGGAGTTTCTGGGACACATAATAAGGAAGGAGGGCCTGGAGAATCTGATACTCACGGGTCGAATAGAGGGAAAGAGAGGGAAGAGGCAGCTGAAGTTTCTGGGACACATAATGAGGAAAGAGGGCCTGGAGAATCTGATACTCACGGGTCGAATAGAGGGAAAGAGAGGGAAGAGGCAGCTGAAGTTTCTGAGACACATAATGAGGAAAGAGGTCCTGAAGAATCTGATACTCACAGGTTGAACAGAGTGAAAGAGAGGGAAGAGGCAGCTGAAGTTTCTGAGACACATAATGAGGAAAGAGGTCCTGAAGAATCTGATACTCACGGGTCGAATAGAGGGAAAGAGAGGGAAGAGGCAGCTGAAGTTTCTGAGACACATAAGGGAAAGGAAAGAGGTCCTGGAGAATCTGATGATACTCACGGGTCGAATAGAGGGAAAGAGAGGGAAGAGGCAGCTGGAGTTTCTGAGACACATAATGAGGAAGGAGGGCCTGGAGAATCTGATACTCACGGGTCGAATAGAGGGAAAGAGAGGAAGAGGCAGCTGGAGTTTCTGGGACACATAATGAGGAAAGAGGGCCTGGAGAATCTGATACTCACGGGTCGAATAGAGGGAAAGAGAGGGAAGAGGCAGCTGGAGTTTCTGGGACACATAAAGGAAAGAGGGCCTGGAGAATCTGATACCACGGGTCGAATAGAGGGAAAGAGAGGGAAGAGGCAGCTGAAGTTTCTGGGACACATAATGAGGAAAGGAGGGCCTGAGAATCTGATACTCACAGGTCGAATAGAGGGAAAGAGAGGAAGAGGCAGCTGGAGTTTCTGGGACACATAATGAGGAAAGAGGGCCTGGAGAATCTGATACTCACGGGTCGAATAGAGGGAAAGAGAGGGAAGAGGCAGCTGGAGTTTCTGGGACACATAAAAAGGAAAAGGGCCTGGAGAATCTGATACCACGGGTCGAATAGAGGGAAAGAGAGGGAAGAGGCAGCTGAAGTTTCTGGGACACATAATGAGGAAAGAGGTCCTGAAGAATCTGATACCTCACGGGTCGAATAGAGGGAAAGAGAGGAAGAGGCAGCTGGAGTTTTGGGACATACATAATGAGGAAAGAGGTCCTGGAGAATCTGATACTCACGGGTCGAATAGAGGAAAGAGGGGAAGAGGGAGTTTCTGGGACACTGAGGAAGGAGGTCCTGAAGAATCTGATACTCACGGGTCGAATAGAGGGAAAGAGAGGGAAGAGGCAGCTGAAGTTTCTGGGACACATAATGAGGAAAGAGGGCCTGGAGAATCTGATACCACGGGTCGAATAGAGAGGAAAGAGAGGGAAGAGGCAGCTGGAAGTTTCTGGGACACATAATGAGGAAAGAGGGCCTGGAGAATCTGATACCACGGGTCGAATAGAGGGAAAGAGAGGAAGAGGCAGCTGAAGTTTCTGGGACACATAATGAGGAAAGAGGGCCTGGAGAATCTGATACTCACGGGTCGAATAGAGGGAAAGAGAGGGAAGAGGCAGCTGAAGTTTCTGGGACATAATGAGGAAGGAGGGCCTGGAGAATCTGATACTCACGGGTCGAATAGAGGGAAAGAGAGGGAAGAGGCAGCTGAAGTTTCTGGGACACATAATGAGGAAGGAGGTCCTGGAGAATCTGATACCACGAGGTCGAATAGAGGAAAGAGAGGGAAGAGGCAGCTGAAGTTTCTGGGACACATAATGAGGAAAGAGGGCCTGGAGAATCTGATACTCACGGGTCGAATAGAGGAAAGAGAGGGAAGAGGCAGCTGGAGTTTCTGGGACACATAATGAGGAAAGAGGTCCTGAAGAATCTGATACTCACGGGTCGAATAGAGGAAAAAGAGAGGGAAGAGGCAGCTGGAGTTTCTGGGACACATAATGAAGGAAAGAGGGCCTGGAGAATCTGATACTCACGGGTCGAATAGAGGGAAAGAGAGGGAAGAGGCAGCTGGAGTTTCTGGGACACATAATGAGGAAGGAGGGCCTGAGAATCTGATACTCACGGGTCGAATAGAGAAAGAGAGGAAGAGGCAGCTGAAGTTTCTGGGACACATAATGAGGAAGGAGGGCCTGGAGAATCTGATACCCACGGGTCGAATAGAGAGGAAAGAGAGGAAGAGGCAGCTGAAGTTTCTGGGACACATAATGAGGAAAGAGGGCCTGGAGAATCTGATACTCACGGGTCGAATAGAGGGAAAGAGAGGGAAGAGGCAGCTGAAGTTTCTGGGACACATAAAAAGGAAGGAGGGCCTGGAGAATCTGATACTCACGGGTCGAATAGAGGGAAAGAGAGGGAAGAGGCAGCTGAAGTTTCTGGAGACACATAATGAGGAAAGAGGGCCTGGAGAATCTGATACCACGGGTCGAATAGAGGGAAAGAGAGGGAAGAGGCAGCTGAAGTTTTGGGGAGACATAATGAGGAAAGAGGTCCTGAAGAATCTGATACTCACGGGGTCGAATAGAGGGAAAGAGAGGAAGAGGCAGCTGAAGTTTCTGGGACACATAATGAGGAAAGAGGGCCTGAAGAATCTGATACCACGGGTCGAATAGAGGGAAAGAGAGGGAAGAGGCAGCTGAAGTTTCTGGGACACATAATGAGGAAAGAGGTCCTGGAGAATCTGATACCACTGGGTTGAATAGAGGGAAAGAGAGGGAAGAGGCAGCTGGAGTTTCTGAGACACATAATGAGGAAAGAGGTCCTGAAGAATCTGATACTCACGGTCGAATAGAGGAAAGAGAGGGAAGAGGCAGCTGGAAGTTTCTGGGACAAATAATGAGGAAAGAGGGCCTGAGAATCTGATACTCACGGGTCGAATAGAGGGAAAGAGAGGAAGAGGCAGCTGGAGTTTCTGAGACACATAATGAGGAAAGAGGGCCTGGAGAATCTGATACCCACGGGTCGAATAGAGGAAAGAGAGGGAAGAGGCAGCTGAAGTTTCTGAGACACATAATGAGGAAAGAGGGCCTGAAGAATCTGATACTCACGGGTCGAATAGAGGGAAAGAGAGGGAAGAGGCAGCTGAAGTTTCTGGACACATAATGAGGAAAGAGGGCCTGAAGAATCTGATACTACACGGGTCGAATAGAGAAAGAGGAAAGAGAGGGGAAGAAGGCAGCAGAAGTTTTGGGACACATAATGAGGAAAGAGGGCCTGGAAGAATCTGATACCACGGGTCGAATAGAGGAAAAGAGAGGGAAGAGGCAGCTGAAGTTTCTGGGACACATAATGAGGAAGGAGGGCCTGAAGAATCTGATACTCACGGGTCGAATAGAGAGGGAAAGAGAGGGAAGAGGCAGCTGAAGTTTCTGGGACACATAATGAGGAAGAGGGCCTGGAGAATCTGATACCACGGGTCGAATAGAGGGAAAGAGAGGGAAGAGGCAGCTGGAAGTTTCTGGGACACATAATGAGGAAGGAGGGCCTGGAGAATCTGATACTCACGGGTCGAAATAGAGGGAAAGAGAGGGAAGAGGCAGCTGAAGTTTCTGGGACACATAATGAGGAAGGAGGGCCTGGAGAATCTGATACCAACGGGTCGAATAGAGGGAAAGAGAGGGAAGAGGCAGCTGGAAGTTTCTGAGACACATAATGAGGAAGGAGGGCCTGAGAATCTGATACCCACGGGTCGAATAGAGGGAAAGAGAGGGAAGAGGCAGCTGGAGTTTCTGGGACACATAATGAGGAAAGAGGGCCTGAAGAATCTGATACCCACAGGTCGAAAGAGAGGAAAGAGAGGAAGAGGCAGCTGAAGTTTCTGAGACACATAATGAGGAAAGAGGGCCTGGAGAATCTGATACCACGGGTCGAATAGAGGAAAGAGAGGGAAGAGGCAGCTGGAAGTTTCTGGGACACATAATGAGGAAAGAGGGCCTGGAGAATCTGATACTCACGGGTCGAATAGAGGGAAAGAGAGGAAGAGGCAGCTGAAGTTTCTGGGACACATAATGAGGAAAGAGGCCTGGAGAATCTGATACTCACGGGTCGAATAGAGGGGAAAGAGAGGGAAGAGGCAGCTGAAGTTTCTGGGACACATAATGAGGAAAGAGGTCCCTGAAGAATCTGATACCACGGGTCGAATAGAGGAAAGAGAGGGAAGAGGCAGCTGAAGTTTCTGGAGACACATAATGACGGGGAAAGAGGTCCTGAAGAATCTGATACTCACGGGTTGAATAGAGGGGAAGAGAGGGAAGAGGCAGCTGAAGTTTCTGGGACACATAATGAGGAAAGAGGGCCCTGAGAATCTGATACTCACGGGTCGAATTGAGGGAAAGAGAGGGAAGAGGCAGCTGATGTTTCTGGGACACATAATGAGGAAATAAGGCCTGGAGAATCTGATACCCACGGGTCGAATAGACGGAAAGAGAGGGAAGAGGCAGCTGAAGTTTCTGGGACACATAATGAGGAAGGAGGGCCTGGATAAACTGATACCCACGGGTCGAATAGAGGGAAAGAGAGGGAAGAGGCAGCTGAAGTTTCTGAGACACATAATGAGGAAAGAGGTCCTGAAGAATCTGATACCCACGGGTCGAATAGAGGGAGGGAAAGAGAGGGAAGAGGCAGCTGAAGTTTCTGGGACACATAATGAGGAAAGAGGGCCTGAGAATCTGATACTACGGGTCGAATAGAGGGAAAGAGAGGGAAGAGGCAGCTGAAGTTTCTGAGACACATAATGAGGAAAGAGGTCCTGAAGAATCTGATACCCACGGGTCGAATAGAGGGAAAGAGAGGGAAGAGGCAGCTGAAGTTTCTGAGACACATAATGAGGAAAGAGGTCCTGGAGAATCTGATACTCACGGGTCGAATAGAGGGAAAGAGAGGGAAGAGGCAGCTGAAGTTTCTGAGACACATAATGAGGAAAGAGGTCCTGAAGAATCTGATACTCACGGGTCGAATAGAGGGAAAGAGAGGGAAGAGGCAGCTGAAGTTTCTGGGACACATAATGAGGAAAGAGGTCCTGAAGAATCTGATACTCACGGGTCGAATAGAGGGAAAGAGAGGGAAGAGGCAGCTGAAGTTTCTGGGACACATAATGAGGAAAGAGGGCCTGGAGAATCTGATACTCACATGTTGAACAGAGTGAAAGAGAGGGAAGAGACAGCTGAAGTTTCTGGGACACATAATGAGGAAATAGGGCCTGGAGAATCTGATACCCACGGGTCGAATAGACGGAAAGAGAGGGAAGAGGCAGCTGAAGTTTCTGGGACACATAATGAGGAAGGAGGGCCTGGAGAATCTGATACCCACGGGTCGAATAGAGGGAAAGAGAGGAAGAGGCAGCTGAAGTTTCTGGGACACATAATGAGGAAGAGGGCCTGGAGAATCTGATACCCACGGGTCGAATAGAGGGAAAGAGAGGAAGAGGCAGCTGAAGTTTCTGGGACACATAATGAGGAAGGAGGGCCTGGAGAATCTGATACCACGGGTCGAATAGAGGAAAGAGAGGGAAGAGGCAGCTGAAGTTTCTGGGACACATAATGAGGAAAGAGGGCCTGAGAATCTGATACTCACGGGTCGAATAGAGGGAAAGAGAGGAAGAGGCAGCTGAAGTTTCTGGGACACATAATGAGGAAAGAGGGCCTGGAGAATCTGATACCACGGGTCGAATAGAGGGAAAGAGAGGGAAGAGGCAGCTGAAGTTTCTGGGACACATAATGAGGAAAGAGGGCCTGGAGAATCTGATACCACGGGGGTCGAATAGAGAGGGAAAGAGAGGAAGAGGCAGCTGAAGTTTCTGGGACACATAATGAGGAAAGAGGGCCTGGAGAATCTGATACTCACGGGTCGAATAGAGGGAAAGAGAGGGAAGAGGCAGCTGAAGTTTCTGGGACACATAATGAGGAAAGAGGTCCTGAAGAATCTGATACTCACAGGTTGAACAGAGTGAAAGAGAGGGAAGAGGCAGCTGAAGTTTCTGGGACACATAATGAGGAAAGAGGGCCTGGAGAATCTGATACTCACGGGTCGAATAGAGGGAAAGAGAGGGAAGAGGCAGCTGAAGTTTCTGGGACACATAATGAGGAAAGAGGGCCTGGAGAATCTGATACCCACGGGTCGAATAGAGGGAAAGAGAGGGAAGAGGCAGCTGAAGTTTCTGGGACACATAATGAGGAAAGAGGGCCTGGAGAATCTGATACTCACGGGTCGAATAGAGGGAAAGAGAGGGAAGAGGCAGCTGAAGTTTCTGAGACACATAATGAGGAAAGAGGTCCTGAAGAATCTGATACCCACGGGTCGAATAGAGGGAAAGAGAGGGAAGAGGCAGCTGAAGTTTCTGAGACACATAATGAGGAAAGAGGTCCTGAAGAATCTGATACCCACGGGTCGAATAGAGGGAAAGAGAGGGAAGAGGCAGCTGAAGTTTCTGAGACACATAATGAGGAAAGAGGGCCTGAAGAATCTGATACTCACGGGTCGAATAGAGGGAAAGAGAGGAAGAGGCAGCTGAAGTTTCTGGACACATAATGAGGAAAGAGGGCCTGAAGAATCTGATACTCACGGGTCGAATAGAGGGAAAAGAGGGAAGAGGCAGCTGAAGTTTCTGGGACACATAATGAGGAAAGAGGGCCTGAAGAATCTGATACTCACAGGTTGAATAGAGTGAAAGAGAGGGAAGAGACAGCTGAAGTTTCTGGGACACATAATGAGGAAAGAGGTCCTGAAGAATCTGATACCACAGGTCGAATAGAGGGAAAGAGAGGAAGAGGCAGCTGAAGTTTCTGGGACACATAATGAGGAAAGAGGGCCTGGAGAATCTGATACCACAGGTCGAATAGAGGGAAAGAGAGGGAAGAGGCAGCTGAAGTTTCTGGGACACATAATGAGGAAAGAGGGCCTGGAGAATCTGATACCACGGGTCGAATAGAGGGAAAGAGAGGGAAGAGGCAGCTGAAGTTTCTGAGACACATAATGAGGAAAGAGGGCCTGGAGAATCTGATACCCACGGGTCGAATAGAGGGAAAGAGAGGGAAGAGGCAGCTGAAGTTTCTGAGACACATAATGAGGAAAGAGGGCCTGGAGAATCTGATACTCACGGGTCGAATAGAGGGAAAGAGAGGGAAGAGGCAGCTGAAGTTTCTGGGACACATAATGAGGAAAGAGGGCCTGGAAGAATCTGATACCACGGGTCGAATAGAGGAAAGAGAGGGAAGAGGCAGCTGAAGTTTCTGGGACACATAATGAGGAAAGAGGGCCTGGAGAATCTGATACTCACGGGTCGAATAGAGGGAAAGAGAGGAAGAGGCAGCTGAAGTTTCTGGGACACATAATGAGGAAAGAGGTCCTGAAGAATCTGATACCACGGGTCGAATAGAGAGGAAAGAGAGGGAAGAGGCAGCTGAAGTTTCTGGGACACATAATGAGGAAAGAGGGCCTGAGAATCTGATACCACGGGTCGAATAGAGGAAAGAGAGGGAAGAGGCAGCTGAAGTTTCTGAGACACATAATGAGGAAAGAGGTCCTGAAGAATCTGATACTCACGGGTCGAATAGAGGGAAAGAGAGGGAAGAGGCAGCTGAAGTTTCTGAGACCCATAATGAGGAAAGAGGTCCTGAAGAATCTGATACCACGGGTCGAATAGAGGGAAAGAGAGGGAAGAGGCAGCTGAAGTTTCTGGGACACATAATGAGGAAAGAGGTCCTGAAGAATCTGATACCCACGGGTCGAATAGAGGGAAAGAGAGGAAGAGGCAGCTGAAGTTTCTGAGACACATAATGAGGAAAGAGGTCCTGAAGAATCTGATACCCACGGGTCGAATAGAGGGAAAGAGAGGGAAGAGGCAGCTGAAGTTTCTGGGACACATAATGAGGAAAGGGCCTGGAGAATCTGATACTCACGGGTCGAATAGAGGAAAGAGAGGGAAGAGGCAGCTGAAGTTTCTGGGACATAATGAGGAAAGAGGGCCTGGAGAATCTGATACCCAAGGGTCGAATAGAGGGAAAGAGAGGAAGAGGCAGCTGAAGTTTCTGGGACACATAATGAGGAAGGAGGGCCTGGAGAATCTGATACCCACGGGTCGAATAGAGGGAAAGAGAGGAAGAGGCAGCTGAAGTTTCTGGGACACATAATGAGGAAGGAGGGCCTGGAGAATCTGATACTCACGGGTCGAATAGAGGGAAAGAGAGGAAGAGGCAGCTGAGTTTTCTGAGACACATAATGAGGAAAGAGGCCTGAAGAATCTGATACTCACGGGTCGAATAGAGGAAAGAGAGGAAGAGGCAGCTGGAAGTTTCTGGGACACATAATGAGGAAAGAGGGCCTGAAGAATCTGATACCACGGGTCGAATAGAGAGAGGGAAAGAGAAGTTTCTGGGGAAGAGGGCAGGAGAAGATTTCGAATGAGGGGAGAGGACATAATGACATAACGAAAGAGGGCCTGGAGAATCTGATACCACGGGTCGAATAGAGGGAAAGAGAGGGAAGAGGCAGCTGAAGTTTCTGAGACACATAATGAGGAAAGAGGTCCTGAAGAATCTGATACCACGGGTCGAATAGAGGGAAAGAGAGGAAGAGGCAGCTGAAGTTTCTGGGACACATAATGAGGAAAGAGGGCCTGAAGAATCTGATACCACGGGTCGAATAGAGGGAAAGAGAGGGAAGAGGCAGCTGAAGTTTCTGGGACACATAATGAGGAAAGAGGGCCTGGAGAATCTGATACTCACGGGTCGAATAGAGGGAAAGAGAGGGAAGAGGCAGCTGAAGTTTCTGAGACACATAATGAGGAAGGAGGGCCTGGAGAATCTGATACCACGGGTCGAATAGAGGGAAAGAGAGGGAAGAGGCAGCTGGAAGTTTCTGGGACACATAATGAGGAAAGAGGGCCTGGAGAATCTGATACCCACGGGTCGAATAGAGGGGGAAAGAGAGGAAGAGGCATAGAGGGAAAGAGAGGGAAGAGGAAGTTTCTGGAGACACATAATGAGGAAAGAGGGCCTGGAGAATCTGATACTCACGGGTCGAATAGCGGGAAAGAGAGGGAAGAGGCAGCTGAATTTTCTGAGACACATAATGAGGAAAGAGGGCCTGAAGAATCTGATACCCACGGGTCGAATAGAAGAAAAGAGAGGGAAGAGGCAGCTGAAGATTCTGAGACACATAATGAGGAAAGAGGACCTAGAGAATCTGATACCACGGGTCGAATAGAGGAAAGAGAGGGAAGAGGCAGCTGAAGTTTCTGGAGACACATAATGAGGAAAGAGGGCCTGAAGAATCTGATACTCACATGTTGGGTCAGAGGTCGAATAGAGGGAGAAGAGAGGGGGAAGAGGCAGCTGGGAAGTTTCTGAGACACATAAAAAGGAAAGAGGTCCTGAAGAATCTGATACTCCACGGGTCGAATAGAGGGAAAGAGAGGGAAGAGGCAGCTGAAGTTTCTGGGACACATAATGAGGAAAGAGGGCCTGGAGAATCTGATACTCACGGGTCGAATAGAGGAAAGAGAGGAAGAGGCAGCTGAAGTTTCTGAGACACATAATGAGGAAAGAGGTCCTGAAGAATCTGATACTCACGGGTCAGAATAGAAGAGGAAGAGGGGAAAGACACATAATGAGGAAAGAGGCTGAAGCTGGAGTTTCTGGACACATAATGAGGAAAGAGGTCCTGAAGAATCTGATACTCACGGGTCGAATAGAGGGAAAGAGAGGGAAGAGGCAGCTGATGTTTCTGAGACACATAATGAGGGAAGAGGTCCTGAAGAATCTGATACTCACAGGTTGAATAGAGTGAAAGAGAGGGAAGAGGCAGCTGAAGTGTCTGGGACACATAATGAGGAAAGAGGGCCTGGAGAATCTGATACTCACAGGTTGAAGAGAGGGAAAGAGAGGGAAGAGACAGCTCAAGTTTCTGGGACACATAATGAGGAAATAAGGCCTGGAGAATCTGATACCCACGGGTCGAATAGACGGAAAGAGAGGGAAGAGGCAGCTGAAGTTTCTGGGACACATAATGAGGAAGGAGGGCCTGGATAAACTGATACCCACGGGTCGAATAGAGGGAAAGAGAGGGAAGAGGCAGCTGAAGTTTCTGAGACACATAATGAGGAAAGAGGGCCTGGAGAATCTGATACTCACGGGTCGAATAGAGGGAAAGAGAGGGAAGAGGCAGCTGAAGTTTCTGGGACACATAATGAGGAAAGAGGGCCTGGAGAATCTGATACTCACGGGTCGAATAGAGGGAAAGAGAGGGAAGAGGCAGCTGAAGTTTCTGGGACACATAATGAGGAAAGAGGGCCTGGAGAATCTGATACCCACGGGTCGAATAGAGGGAAAGAGAGGGAAGAGGCAGCTGAAGTTTCTGGGACACATAATGAGGAAGGAGGTCCTGAAGAATCTGATACTCACGGGTCGAATAGAGGAAAAGAGGGAAGAGGCAGCTGAAGTTTCTGGGACACATAATGAGGAAAGAGGTCCCTGAAGAATCTGATACTCACAGGTCGAATAGAGAATAGAAAGAGAGGAAGAGGCAGCTGAAGTTTCTGGGACACATAATGAGGAAAGAGGGCCTGGAGAATCTGATACCACGGGTCGAATAGAGGGAAAGAGAGGGAAGAGGCAGCTGAAGTTTCTGGGACACATAATGAGGAAAGAGGTCCTGGAGAATCTGATACCACGGGTCGAATAGAGGGAAAGAGAGGAAGAGGCAGCTGAAGTTTCTGGGACACATAATGAGGAAAGAGGTCCTGAAGAATCTGATACCACGGGTCGAATAGAGGAAAGAGAGGAAGAGGCAGCTGAAGTTTCTGGGACACATAATGAGGAAAGAGGGCCTGAAGAATCTGATACCCACGGGTCGAATAGAGGGAAAGAGGAAGGAAAGAGAGGAAGAGGCATAGAGGGGAGGAAGAGGGACACATAATGAGGAAAGAGGTCCTGAAGAATCTGATACCCACAGGTTGAAAGAGGAAAGAGAGGGAAGAGGCAGCTGAAGTTTCTGGGACACATAATGAGGAAAGAGGGCCTGAGAATCTGATACCACGGGTTGAATAGAGGGAAAGAGAGGGAAGAGGCAGCTGAAGTTTCTGGGACACATAATGAGGAAAGAGGGCCTGGAGAATCTGATACTCACGGGTCGAATAGAGGGAAAGAGAGGAAGAGGCAGCTGAAGTTTCTGGGACACATAATGAGGAAAGAGGGCCTGGAGAATCTGATACCCACGGGTCGAATAGAGGGAAAGAGAGGGAAGAGGCAGCTGAAGTTTCTGAGACACATAATGAGGAAGGAGGGCCTGAGAATCTGATACTCACGGGTCGAATAGAGGAAAGAGAGGGAAGAGGCAGCTGGAAGTTTCTGAGACACATAATGAGGAAAGAGGTCCTGAAGAATCTGATACTCACGGGTCGAATAGAGGAAGAGAGGGAAGAGGCAGCTGAAGTTTCTGGGACACATAATGAGGAAAGAGGGCCTGGAGAATCTGATACTCACGGGTCGAATAGAGGGAAAGAGAGGAAGAGGTTTCTGAGACACATAATGAGGAAAGAGGTCCTGAAGAATCTGATACTCACGGGGAATAGAGGGAAAGAGAGGAAGAGGAGGTTTCCTGGAGACATAATGAGGAAAGAGGGCTGAAGTTTCTGAGAATCTGATACCACAGGTCGAATAGAGGGAAAGAGAGGGAAGAGGCAGCTGAAGTTTCTGGGACACATAATGAGGAAAGAGGGCCTGGAGAATCTGATACTCACGGGTCGAAAGAGGAAAGAGAGGGAAGAGGCAGCTGAAGTTTCTGGGACACATAATGAGGAAGGAGGGCCTGGAGAATCTGATACTCACGGGTCGAATAGAGGGAAAGAGAGGAAGAGGCAGCTGAAGTTTCTGAGACACATAATGAGGAAAGAGGGCCTGGAGAATCTGATACTCACGGGTCGAATAGAGGGGAAAGAGAGGGAAGAGGCAGCTGGAGTTTCTGGGACACATAATGAGGAAATTTTTCTGAGACACAGGTCGAATAGAGGAAAAGAGGGGAAGAAGCAGCTGGAGTTTCTGAGACACATGGGAATCTGATATCACAGGTCGAATAGAGGAAAGAGAGGGAAGAGGCAGCTGAAGTTTCTGAGACACATAATGAGGAAAGAGGGCCTGAAGAATCTGATACTCACGGGTCGAATAGAGGAAAGAGAGGGAAGAGGCAGCTGAAGTTTCTGAGACACATAATGAGGAAAGAGGGCCTGAAGAATCTGATACTCACGGGTCGAATAGAGGGAAAGAGAGGGGAAAGGCAGCTGAAGTTTCTGGGAGACATAATGAGGAAGGAGGGCCTGGAGAATCTGATACTCACGGGTCGAATAGAGGGAAAGAGAGGGAAGAGGCAGCTGAAGTTTCTGAGACACATAATGAGGTTTCCTGAAGAATCTGATACACAGGACGAATAGAGGAAAGAGAGGGAAGAGGCTGGAGTTTCTGGGACACATAAATGAGGAAGGAGGGCCTGGAGAATCTGATACCACGGGTCGAATAGAGGGAAAGAGAGGGAAGAGGCAGCTGAAGTTTCTGGGACACATAATGAGGAAGGAGGCCTGGAGAATCTGATACTCACGGGTCGAATAGAGAGGAAAGAGAGGGAAGAGGCAGCTGAAGTTTCTGGACACATAATGAGGAAGGAGGGCCTGGAGACCTGATACCCACAGGGTCGAAAGAGAGGAAAGAGAGGGAAGAGGCAGCTGAAGTTTCTGGGACACATAATGAGGAAGGAGGGCCTGGAGAATCTGATACCCACGGGTCGAATAGAGGGAAAGAGAGGAAGAGGCAGCTGGAGTTTCTGGGACACATAATGAGGAAAGAGGCCTGGAGAATCTGATACCCACGGGTCGAATAGAGGGAAAGAGAGGAAGAGGCAGCTGGAAGTTTCTGGGACACATAATGAGGAAAGAGGGCCTGAAGAATCTGATACTCACGGGTCGAATAGAGGGAAAGAGAGGGAAGAGGCAGCTGAAGTTTCTGGGACACATAAAATGAGGAAGGAGGGCCTGGAGAATCTGATACTCACGGGTCGAATAGAGGAAAGAGAGGGAAGAGGCAGCTGAAGTTTCTGGACACATAATGAGGAAAGAGGGCCTGGAGAATCTGATACTCACGGGTCGAATAGAGGGAAAGAGAGGGAAGAGGCAGCTGAAGTTTCTGGGACACATAAAAAGGAAAGAGGGCCTGGAGAATCTGATACTCACGGGTCGAATAGAGGAAAGAGAGGAAGAGGCAGCTGAAGTTTCTGGGACACATATAATGAGGAAAGAGGTCCTGAAGAATCTGATACCACGGGTCGAATAGAGGGGAAAGAGAGGGAAGAGGCAGCTGGAGTTTCTGGGACACATAATGAGGAAAGAGGGCCTGGAGAATCTGATACTACGGGGTCGAATAGAGAAAGAGAGGGAAGAGGCAGCTGAAGTTTCTGGGGACACATAATAAGGAAGGAGGGCCTGGAGAATCTGATACTCACGGGTCGAATAGAGGGGAAAGAGAGGGAAGAGGCAGCTGAAGTTTTGGGACACATAATGAGGAAGGAGGGCCTGGAGAATCTGATACCACGGGTCGAATAGAGGAAAGAGAGGAAGAGGCAGCTGAAGTTTCTGGGACACATAATGAGGAAAGAGGTCCTGGAGAATCTGATACCCACGGGTCGAATAGAGGAAAGAGAGGAAGAGGCAGCTGGAGTTTCTGAGACACATAATGAGGAAGGAGGTCCTGGAGAATCTGATACTCACGGGGTCGAATAGAGGGAAAGAGAGGGAAGAGGCAGCTGAAGTTTCTTGGGACACACAAAGGAAGGAGGGCCTGGAGAATCTGATACCCACGGGTCGAATAGAGGAAAGAGAGGGAAGAGGCAGCTGAAGTTTCTGGGACACAAAATGGAAGGAGGGCCTGGAGAATCTGATACCACAGGTCGAATAGAGGAAAGAGAGGGAAGAGGGACACATAATGAGGAAGCCTGAGAATCTGCTACGGGTCGAATAGAGGAAAGAGAGGAAGAGGCAGTGAAGTTTCTGGGACACATAATGAGGAAGGGAGGGCCTGGAGAATCTGATACTCACAGGTTGAATAGAGGGAAAGAGAGGGAAGAGGCAGCTGAAGTTTCTGGGACACATAAAAGGAAGGAGGTCCTGGAGAATCTGATACCCACGGGTCGAATAGAGGAAAGAGAGGAAGAGGCAGCTGAAGTTTCTGAGACACATAATAAGGAAGGAGGGCCTGGAGAATCTGATACTCACGGGTCGAATAGAGGGAAAGAGAGGGAAGAGGCATGGAGTTTCTGGGACACATAAAAGGAAGGAGGGCCTGGAGAACTGATACTCACGGGTGAATAGAGGGAAAGAGAGGGAAGAGGCAGCTGGAGTTTCTGGGACACATAAACGGGAAGAAGGGCCTGGAGAATCTGATACTGGGACACGGGTGGAGAATAGAGAGGAAAGAGAGGGAAGAGGCAGCTGGAGTTTCTGGGACACATAAAAGGAAGGAGGGCCTGGAGAATCTGATACTCACGGGTCGAATAGAGAGAAAGAGAGGAAGAGGCAGCTGGAGTTTCTGGGACACATAACGAGGGAAGGAGGGCCTGGAGAATCTGATACTCACAGGTCGAATAGAGAGAAAGAGAGGAAGAGGCAGCTGGAGTTTCTGGGACACAATAAGGAAGGAGGGCCTGGAGAATCTGATACCACGGGTCGAATAGAGAGAGGAAGAGGAAGAAGCTGGAGGGGACCCCACATAAAAAAAATAAGAGGAAGAGGAGTCGAATAGAGAGAAAAGAGAGGGAAGAGGACACAGCTGGAGTTTCTGGGACACATAATAAGGAAGGAGGGCCTGGAGAATCTGATACTCACAGGTCGAATAGAGAAAAGAGAGGAAAGAGTTTCTGGGACACATAAGAGGAAGCAGCTGGAATCTGATTTCTAGAGGGAAAAGAGGGACACATGGGACATAAGGAAGGAGGGCCTGGAGAATCTGATACTCACGGGTCGAATAGAGAGAAAGAGAGGGAAGAGGCAGCTGGAGTTTCTGGGACACATAATAAGGAAGGAGGGCCTGGAGAATCTGATACTCACGAGTCGAATAGAGAGAAAGAGAGGGAAGAGGCAGCTGGAGTTTCTGGGACACATAATAAGGAAGGAGGGCCTGGAGAATCTGATACTCACTGGTCGAATAGAGGGAAAGAGAGGGAAGAGGCAGCTGGAGTTTCTGGGACACATAAAAAGGAAGGAGGGCCTGGAGAAGCTGATACTCATGGGTCGAATAGAGGGAAAGAGAGGGAACAGGCAGCTGAAGTTTCTTGGACTCATAATGAGGAAGGAGGGCCTGGAGTATCTGATACTCACGGGTCGAATTGAGGGATAGAGAGGGAAGAGGCAGCTGGAGTTTCTGGGACACATAATAAGGAAGGAGGGCCTGGAGAATGTGACACTCACGGGTCGAATAGAGGGAAAGAGAGGGAAGAGTCAGCTGGTGTTTCTGGGACACATAATGAGGAAGGAGGGCCTGGAGAATCTGATACTCACGGGTCGAATAGAAGGAAAGTGAGGGAAGAGACAGCTGGAGTTTCTGGGACACATAATAAGGAAGGAGGGCCTGGAGAATGTGATACTCACGGGTCGAATAGTGGGAAAGAGAGGGAAGAGGCAGCTGAAGTTTCTGAGACACATAATGAGGAAAGAGGGCCCGGAGAATCTGATCCTCACGGGTCGAATAGAGGGAAAGAGAGGGAAGAGGCAGCTGCAGTTTCTGGGACACATAATAAGGAAGTAGGGCCTGGAGAATGTGATACTCACGGGTCGAATAGAGAGAAAAAGAGGGAAGAGGCAGCTAAAGTGTCTGGGACACATAATGTGGAAGAAGGGCCTGGAGTATCTGATACTCACGGGTCGAATAGAGGGAAAGTGAGGAAAGAGGCAGCTGGAGTTTCTGGGACATTTAATAAGGAATGAGGGCCTGGAGAATCTGATACTCACGGGTCGAATAGAGGGAAAGAGAGGTAAGAGGCAGCTCGAGTTTCTGGCACATAAAAAGAAAGAAAGTCGATTCTATGGCTGAACAATAAGTACGGAGAAGTAGTAAAATTAAAAGAAACATTTGTAAGAGCTACAAAGTATAGGGAGTTGTGAAGAGCCATGATTGCCTGCCTCCTGAAGTGCAACGACGCATACAAGAAGGATTTGGTCGATGCTATCGCAGAACAGGAAATGGTAAAGATAGGAAAAATGCGAAATATTGTGGAAAGCCACTATCGCCCACGTTCTGAAGTGACACAGCTCAGAAGAACGTAGTCGATATCATCTTCGACTGATTTGTTAAACTTGTAGGCGCTGTTGGAAAAAAAAAAAGATTGTTAAAATGGCAAATATAAAGACGAGTAAAAGGTGAAAGTAGTGCCTGTAATAATCAGTGGACTCAGATTCTTGATCGGATGGTTTAGTGATTAGTACAAGGATTTAGATTATCTGTCTCATAGCATTGACTAGCAGTAGAGCCCGGCGTTGCCCGGGGATGTAACAGTAAGAGATAGATCAAGTATCGACCATCATAAAGACTGAAAAATTGACAAAGATTATTGTTTAAGGTTGACGGACGCATGTCTTAATTAGTTTTTTTTTACAAATTGGTCAAACCCAAACTCAAACAAAAACATTGTTTCAATCGTTATGAGTCTACCGATTGAATAGAATTATAAACAATTTCTTGTAAATGGAATTTTTAAAGCATTCTGAATGTAAAAATAAAGAAAACGTGTGCAAGAAAATAAACACTACCTGCCAAAAAAAATGTGAAATTTTATTTGAAATCGGTTGAAAAAAATGTAAATCCGATCCCATATATAAACGAACACACACACACACACACACACACACACACACACACACACACACACACACATACACACACAAACAACCTGGGTTTTATAATAAGTATAACTCGATAACTCGATATTAAAAGTATAACTCGATATGAGTTGTCCTCCTTTCATTAATGCCTCTTAATTGTGTTTTCAAATTGATTTCGTGCAAAAAACAATTGTGTTTTTCAATTTTAGCGCTGTCAGAACCACCAGGTAATTTTACGTAGTCCTGTGAAGTTTTGTTGAAATTGGTTGAAAAATGGAAATCCGATCCAATATATAAACGTACACACACACACACACACACGCGCACACACACACACGCACACACACACACACGCACACACACACACACACACACACACACACACACCTTGCAATCTGCGTTTTATAAGTAAGATGATATCAGCAGAGTGACTTTGGAACTTGCTGAGTAGTGAATTATTCTCAAGGCCATTTTATCAAAAAACATTGCAATAATGCTGAAATTATATTGGGAGCATATAGCCTGCATACGGATAGAAGATGAATGCGATCACTATACATAAATAGAAACAGGCCTGAGGCAAGGATATGTCTTCTCATCAGATTACTTAAGTGAATTATTGGCCCTACCAGTATTTATCATCGTTGGGCCTAATCTTAACAATATAAAATAATCATTCGCTGAAGCTTCATAATTTATTTCTAGAAAGAAAGAAAGAAAGAAAGACAATAGAAAAGGAACTTTGAGAAAGCGATAACCCTCTCGTGCGTTTAACGTCTGCTTCAGTGAAATTATACAGTAATAGGTTGTTAAATAAATTTGTTCGTTTTGCATAATTTATTTTCATAATTATTATTTATTAGTAGTTCTTGTGAATCATTCAATAATGTATTCCCCTTAATTGGTTACAACCTCCTGTCAATGATCCACTAACTGTTCAATGCCTCGGCAATAGAAATCACTAGGTTTTGACTCAAACAATTAATCAAGACACGTTTAAAGCTCTACAACGTTGTTGAACGAAACACCCCTCAAATTGTAAGAAACCCACCGAAAAGCGTGATAGTCCGAAAAGACTAAATAATGAGAATCCCAACCGAGCTCTTTAATTGCATGTTTGA
Organism: Acanthosepion pharaonis; assembly: GCA_903632075.3. Classification (NCBI taxonomy): domain Eukaryota; kingdom Metazoa; phylum Mollusca; class Cephalopoda; order Sepiida; family Sepiidae; genus Acanthosepion; species Acanthosepion pharaonis. The sequence goes on from CAHIKZ030004531.1 coordinate 1,117,765, forward strand.
TCAAGTTAGTGACATAGAGTAAGCATTGACATGTTCAATAATTGCCGGCTAGATTTATTTTTAAGCTGAACTGACTCTTTGGGCTTGTTCATTTGTTCAACATACAGCTTAGCATTGGCCATTTGGTTGTTTCGAAGCATTTCATAACAAATTAGTCCTTGCCTATCCCACCAAATGTATATCATTCGCTTGTTTAGTGGGGTTGCTTGCTTGTCGGGACTCGTCCATTCTTTTCCATACTTCAAATTCGCGTAAAGACACCATTTTTCGTCCCCGGGGATAATATTAATTTTTTTTTTTGTATTCACGAGCAGCCCTGTGTCGAGTAAAATGACGGCAATGGAGGAGTGCTGGAGTTTACTTCTCTCGGTCAACGCGTGTGACACCCATGAACCCTGTTTTTTTGGACCTTAGTCATTGAGTGAAGATGACGGACCACAGTAGCATGACGGCCTGCCATCTTCTAAGCCAGGTTCCTAGAAGTTTGGCGCGATTCTTTAATCAGGACGGCAAGATCGGCAAAAGTGTTTTTCATAGTTAGGACTTCCTAGTATCCCAAAACCAGGTTTATGTGAGGAAACTCTTCAGAAGGTTGTTTTTTAAAGTTCGCGTCTAGAATGCTCACAAGCAACATAGATCGTATACGATAGATACGGCCACGGACATTATAAAAACAGCCATTTTAAGTAACTTAAATGCCTACTTTGGACTTAAATTCCGGCTCTATTTGAAAGATAATGTCTAAAATTAAACCAAATTAAAAGAAATATTAATTTCTGTCTATATTTCTGAGATGAGGTACTGTAATTATTTACGTTATTTACATTGTTCGGGCCGTTGTCCTCATATTTATTTCCATATTCCCGACGTTTTGGCCGCTGTACGCTCCGGCCTTCTTCAAGATCTGTCTATATTTCTGAGATGAGGTACTGTAATTATTTACATTATTTACATTGTTCGGAATGTTGTTCCCATCTTTGTTGTCATTTCACGACGTTTCGGCTGTTGTACACACCGGCCTTCTCCAGGTGATTGGAATTTAGAACTGAAATTTAGTTCACCGGTGTAGACTTTTCTATTTCCACGCGCCATGCCTCTTCCGGATGTCTCAGTTATCTCCCTTTAGCCCAAGTTTTTGTTCACCACTGTAGTAGCCAGGTGTTGAACTCACAACTCTTTGGGTCAAGTCATTGGATTCAAACAACGTTCTATTCACTGGTCCATGTGAATATAATAATAAAGATGAGGACAACAGTCCGGACAATGTAAATAATGTAAATAAATTAATTTCCGTATATAAATAAACTTTTTCACCATTTTAAAACATGGGTTCGTTTTTTCATCAGTCATCGACTCATCAAGCCGTCACTGTATACGAAAAATATAAACAACGTATTAAAAATTCTTTTTAAAATCGAATCTTTCTCATAGAGAAATGTTTCGAAGTACTTTAGTAAATTTCAGATATAATTCACTGGATTTTGTAAAAGTAATGCCCACCTTTTACTTAAATCAGAATGATAATAACCTTTGTTTACACATGATAGCCTGTGAGGTCAAAGGACAATGTAGAAATAATGTAATTCTATCCTCAGTCCGAAAAAAGTATAAATAAAACCTAAAGTGATAAAGAAGACCAGCAGGGCTATAATCAATATTTTTGTTTTTATTTATGTTTAAAAATATATTTTCTTTAACCAAAAGTTTAAGGATGTAAATTTTTTATTCGAGACGCTTTAATGAAACTTCGTATAATGAATAAATTTGAAGGATTTTTTGTGACGTCAATGAACACTCGTTGCCATTTTTGTGATGCCAAGGAATACTCGTTGTCTCTTTCGCAATTCTCGTTGTAGTAGAGACTTTGTAATCGGAGATAGAACTATAGTAACGCCTTTGAACAACGCCTGTGTCAGATTTTTTTTCTTTCTTTCGTTATTTTTTATGTCTTTCTTTCTGACATTCTTTTTTCTCTTTGCTTTTTATTTTTGCTGAGGCAACTTTGCTTGTCTTTAAGTATATTTTCTATTTCTTTTCGTTTTTACTTTACCTTTGTTTCCAGAGATTTACCTTCTTTCTTTCTTTCTTTCTTTCTTTCTTTCTTTCTTTCTTTCTTTCGTTATATTCTTCTTTTTCTCCGAATGTTTTCTTTCCTTTGTTTATTTCTCCTATCGTTTCATGGTTCTTTCATGCGTTCCCTATCACTTTCTCTCTGTCTTTCTTTCTTTTTTTTCTTTCTTTCTTTCTTTTTTTGTGTTTGTTTCTTTTTTTCGTTATTTTTTATTATGTCTTTCTTTCTATCTTTTCTCTTTTCTTTTTCTGCAGAGGCAACTTTGATTGTTTTTAAGTATATTTTCTTTTCGTTTTTACTTTACCTTTGTTTCCAGAGATTTACCTTCTTTCTTTCTTTCTTTCTTTCTTTCTTTCTTTCTTTCTGTCTGTCTGTTTGTCTGTCTTCGCTTCATCAAATGCCATCTTCATGTTTAATGAAATAGGTGGTTTTGTGATGCCAACGAACACTCGTTGACACTTTTATGACGTCAAAAACACTCATTCCTACTTTTGTGACGTCAACGAACACTCGTTGCAACTTTTGTGACGTCAAAAAGACTCGTTGCTACTTTTGTGACGTCAAAATCTCTTGTTGCTACTTTTGTGGCGTCAACGAACAATCGTTGACAATTTTGTGACGTCAACGAACACTCGTAGCTACTTTTGTGACGTCAACGAACATTCGTTGCAATTTTTTGACGTCAACGAACACTCGTTGCCACCTTTGTGACGTCAAAGAACACTCGTTGTCACTTTGGTAATGCTCGCTGTAGTAGAGACTTTGTAATCGCAGATACAACAATAGTAACGCAGTTGACCAATACTGGTGTCATACGCCTTCTGCAATACTCGCTGAAATAGTAACGACCTTATAGTAATCTGAATAGAGAAATAGTATAGAGAAGAGAATAAAGAAAAGCGGCCCGTTTAGGGATAGAATAGAAATAGCAATCGTTAGTTGTCAGCTACTTACTACCTTTATGCGTTTCCTCTATGGTCACGTGGTCTACTTAATTCAATTATGGGATCGCCTGTGTTTGCTCACTGGCGATCTAGGTTCAAACTCAGGTGTCGGCAGCGACACGTTATTCTTACATAACAGCTTTAAGTTGCTACCTAAACAAATTTATAGCTTAAATGTTCACTATTTACATTATTCGGACTATTGTCTTTGTCGCTATATTTATTACAACGTTTCGGCCGTTGTACGCTCCGGCCTTCTTTAGGTGGTTGGAATGTCGAACTGAAACCTTTATTTCGCTCACTGGGGCAGACTGTTCTAGTTCCACGTGCCATGTTTCAATGGATGTCAGTTATCAGTTATCTTCTGTTAATTCCCCTCTCCAAATTCTCTACTGCCTTAATCGGGTATTGAACTCACACTCTTTGGGTCCTGTCACTGGATCTAACCAACGCCTTTATCCACTGTGCCATGTGTCCTTGAGGACATCTGTGTATGGATTTCTGATACATGACACAGTGGATAAATAGCTTGTGTTGGTGCAAAAGATGATGGGAATAAGAGGAAAAGAACAACTTTGGAGTTATCGCAAAAAGTGGAAATTTTAAACAGACTAGACTCTGGTGAAAGTTCATTGTATCTAATGACTGAGTTCAACATAGGGAAGTCAATATTGCATGATATAAAACCTCCCAAAGGAACTATTTTCCAGCGTTTACACTGTGACAATGATCAAGGAAATAAAAAAAAATATTGTGAAGAAACCTGGATTGAAATTGAAAAAGCTATTGAAAAGGTTCTCAGTTTTATGGAAAGAAAACCAGCATTCAGCTATGACGATTGCAATAACGCACGGAGATTTAAAAAGTGTGTTTCTTTTAAAAACATTTCAAGTACAAAAGCAAATCGAAATGCAGAAAAAGTTGAGAATGACATTAGAAGAGAAAGAATTATCATGCAACAGCGATTAAAAAATCCTTGTTACATTATTTGTTTTGCATACGTGGCATACTTAATTTAATGAATTTTCATTAACATTACATAATTTATTTCTTTTTCCTTAAAATCAATTCCGTTATATTTCACTCACCATCAGATTATTTTGTTTACTATAAAACATTGAAAGTAAATGTTAAACCTGATTTCAGTTCTTTTATTTTAATCTAAATATAACCTCTCATATCCGGACTTTGTAATCAATTCCTCATGTCTGGAAGGCCTTCTTGGTTCGGCTGTCAGGGATTCTACTGTAGTTTTGTTGTAATTCTGAAAATGTTCTTCGCTGCGAAGAAACAAATTATGCAAGAAAAAATAAGATTTGTTTTAAACTAATCAAAAGCTAAAATAACACTTTATGTTTAATTAATGAAGTAAGTAGAGATTTTCCAAGCGTAGCTTAGATGTGGCACAAGGCCAAAAGTATGGGGCATCCAGTGAGGATCGAATTCACTTTCCGGTAGTAACTGATCTAGCAAGCCAAGCTTGCTAACCATTACACCACGCCGAGGTGCCCAAAATTAATGAACTAAGTACTGGTTATTCTTGTATATACGAATCTGTAAGTAAATGCAGGAAAAGCAGAGACACGCGAAAAAAAAAAAAATAAATAAATAAACAAAACACCGTTATTCAGAATGGGAGATATGAATTTAGATTAATTCATAATACTTTTCCGATATTGAATAGTAGTCAGTTAAAGCGAGATAACAGATTTATATCCTTTTTGTACATCCATAGCAAAAATTAATCTAAAATTTGCTAAAAGAAAAAAAAAACTAATAAAATTACTTTAAAGTTATTCACTCGAAAATGTCATATAACTTTACATTTTTTGATTTTCCAAACATTTCTTGATGTAATAAAAGAAACTCCTTTGACAAACCTGAATGGCATAAATTTCAAAATCCCATTGAAAAGTTACTGAGAATAGTCTCTTTCTGTTGCGTATTCCAAGAGTTTAGGGGTCTGCACTCTTTTCAATAGAAATTCATAGTAAATCGATCCCCACCCCGGAAGTTACCAATCCATAAACTGGGTTTCTAACATTACTACAATTACGTATTAGATATATTTAATAATTACGAGTTCCTAATATCCCATAAGACCCGACTGTATATGAATAAACCCTTAAGAAGTGTGTTTTTTAAGTTGGCGTCAAAAACTTACACAAACAACGTAGATCGTATATGAAGATAGATTATGCCGAAATAAAGACTTAAAAAAATTTAGTCAATGTTTAATTAATAAAAATTAAGTCAATATTTAATTAATAAAAATTAAGTCAACATTTAATTAATAAAAATGTAATTAACAGGTATTCGTATTTAAATAATTAATTGAATAAATAACTAAACCCCTAAATGTTGGTTTTTATCCCCATTTTTATATTTTTTATATTTTTAACAGCTTAAGTTTTAATTAATAATTCACATAAATTACTTACCATTAAAAGGCGTCACCATTTTGCTGACAAAGACCATAGTGCAATAATAATAATAATAATAATAATAATACTTAGAGAACAGCGTGATTTAAGATTTTGTTACAGAGATTAGGGAACTGGAACAAGAAGAAAGCTATAAAAACCTAAGGCTGATGTTGATTGTCTGTATGTGCCCAAATCCAGAAGAGGGTGAGGATTAGTTCAACTAGAACTGTCTTAAAAAACTCCAACAATCAGTCTTCAAAGATACCTGGAAACTACAGAAGACTGGATGATGATCTGTGTCAAAGAACATGAAAGTAGTAAGCGACTTTATTCAGTAATAAAGGAAGCCAACAATTTTAAAAGGGGTTGTAGAAATATAAGTGTTATACCGGAACATACCTATTCTATTGTTAATGGACTCTCCCACAGATAATAAGTAGTAGTAGTAACAGTCGCCAGAGGGCTCAGAGTGAGTTGGTGAGTCAGTCGATGTCGGATATTAAAATATCAACCACCACAACTAGATTACTGCGTCATTAACTATTATTTCAAGTTCTTAACGTTTTGTACGTCGAACCTATTTTAGGACCGACTTAGTGAAATACAAGCCTCCACCGTGAAAACTACTTTACAACAATAAGTAATGCATAATACATCGGCTGAAGCTGCAAAAATACTTAAAAAGGAAAGCAAAGTCAAATTCAAGAAGACCAGCTACAGAAACGATGTTAAGATAAACCGCTTCACGGTCAATACTCTGCCTGTATCAAACAAGCTAATGTAGACAAACCCCGTTCCCATCAGTGGCTACAATACGCAGGATGAGAAGCTGAAACTGAAGGTTTTATTCTTGCTGCACAGGACCAATGCTTGCTAACTAGAAATTATCAAGCAGAGATACTGAAAAATTGTGTTACTCTAAAATGTAGAATATCCAGAAACAATTGACCATCTTGTATCAGGTTGCGTGGGTATTGACACCCACTGAATATAAAACCCGGCATGACAGTGTTGGCCAAGATCTGAACAGGAAAATCTGCAACGTTTACGGAAAGGTAATTGAAAGAAATTGGTATGAACACCACCCAGACCCGGTTAAGGAGATAGGACCTCTAACAATTTGTGGGACTTTACAATACACGCAAAAAGAATAATGAAAATTAATGGTCCTGACATCGTGACTAGAGACCACAAAGACAAAATTTACTTTCTCATTGACATGGCAGTCCCTGCAGACTGCAAAATATCTTTGAAGATCTTTAAAAAAAATATAAGGACCATAAAATCGAAATCTTAAAAATATGGCACTTGAGAACATTACCAATTCCAGTTGTAGCTGGAGCACTCGGATTGATTTGAAAAGATTCCAATATACTCATGGAAGGAATCACTGGTAGCCAATGCATTAAAAATACCAAAAAATTGTACTCAAAATTACAGCACACACCTTACGAAGGACTTCATCTATGTAAAATAGGTGCGAATTTTTTTTCAAAACTGCTCGGGGGAAAATGTCATGATGCCATTTTTGACCTTAGGTCTCTAGTTGGGACCCGGAAAGAAATGTGTACACCAGAAATCAAAGGAAATAAAATATTAATAATAATAATAATAATAATAATAATAATAATAATAATAATAATAATAATATTACACGCAGACAAAACAATCAAAGCTAATCTTGACACCGTGATTAGAGACAGCAAAAAAAAAAATGCTTTCTCATTGACATGACAGTCCCTGCAGGCTGCAATATGTCCTTGAAGATCTTCAAAAAAAAAAAAAAAAACTGTCAAAATACAAGGACCATGAAATGGAAATCTAAAAAATTCCAATTGTAGTTGGAGCCCTCGGATTGATTGGAAAAAGATTCCAATAAGACTCATTGAAGGGATTCCTAGAAGCTCATGCCTTACAGAAATAAAAAGGAACTGTTCTCAAAGGTACAGGTCACCCCATACGATGGGCTTTATCTATGTAAAATATGTCTGACTTTTTTGTTCAAATCTGCTCATTGGAAAAATGTCATGATACCATTTCTAGTCGGGACACGGAAAGAAATGTGTGTACATTAGAAACTAAATGAAATAAAACAACAACAAGCACAACAACAACAACAACAATAACAACAATAATAATAATAATAATAATAATAATAATAATAACTTCCAAATATTCAATTTGAAACTGGCATCTAGGTTTAAATCTCACTGGGCATGTTTCGGAGAGCAATAATAATAATAATAATAATAATAATAAGAAGAAGAAGAAGAAGAAGAAGAAGAAAACGTAGTTGTACAAGGAGATGCCAAAGAAGGACGATAATAATAATAATAATAATAATAATAATAATAACAATAATAATAATAATAATGAACACGAGAAGCAGAAGAAGAGGAAGAAGAAAAAGAAGAGGAGAAGAAAAAGGAGATATAGAAGGAGAAGATGAAGGTAGACAATAAGAAGATGGCGAATAATAATAATAATAATAATAATAATAATAATAATAATAATGAACACGAGAAGAAGAAGAAGAAGAAGAAGAAGAAGAAGAAGAAGAAAAGGAAGAAAAAGAAGATATAGAAAGGGAAATGTCCGTTAAATGCCATAACTACTTCTATGTAATTACACTAAAATAAAGATTATACGAAACTTAAGTTACAAGGTGTCCTCGATGATATGAGAGAATCATACTGTAAAAATGATAACGACGTTGATGATGATGGACAAAACCATTATTCTGATGATGATGATGATGATGACGGCAGTAATAACAACCACAATAATAATAATAATAATAATAATAATAATCGCTTGGAAAATAATGACACCGTGAAAAGAAGGGATAAAAGAATGCGTTTTCCTTTAATGCCAATTATTAACAAAATTCCTAATTAGTTCATTGATTGCAACTTTTGTTTAAAAACCCCATCTCCCCACCACCCCTGCGGGGAATTTCAACAGAGAAATGAATACTAATTATTAGCTGTGATATCATGGCGGCGTGATTTGGCAGGAAACGGACGATCGGAGGGGGGGATGAGGCGGTGAGAACGGCCATCATGTTCGAAAGCCGGGCACTGGGTGGGCAAGAGAATGTCCCGCGGGGCAGTTGTTTGCTCCCTCTTTTCCTTCAAACTGCACATCTACACATACACAACAGAATATTATACACACGGAGTAAAACACACACACACACACACACACACACACACACACACACACACACACACACACACACACACACACATATATATGTGGATATATGGAGTAATGGATAGCAATGGATATACATGTACATTTATATGTATATATTTCAACAGTTCATGATTTATATATATATATATATATATATATATATATATATATATATATATATATATACAGGGTTGGTACACATGGAATAAAATTCCAATAACCAAGAACACTATTCTTAAAAGAGTGCTCAATACCGAGTAGAGCTAATAATATTTATTCAAATTCAAAATCACTACAAAAGTTGCAATTTTGTTTCGGCACTTCAAGTGGTGATGTTATAAATTTGAATATATATATATATATATATATATATATTCCAAAATAAGGCTTGACGATGAAACTGCCACTCATTGGTTAAGGTTTAATATTGTAATTAAACTTAAATATTGCTGACCAGATTCGAAACATAGTAATTTCTGTGTCACGATGTGTTGTAGAGTGATTTCACAGTGGAGGCTTGTATTTGTACTAAGTCGGTCCTAAAATAGGTTCGACGTACAAAACGTTAGGAACTTCATATAATAGGTATAACGCAGAGAAATCTAGTTGTAGTCGCTGATACTTTAGTATCCGACTAACGGTCGTCCGGCATCGACTGACTGACTTATCCACTCAGCGACGGTATTTAGTCGCCCCCACCCCACGAGGGCATCATGTGGCACAAAGCCGGTTTAACGTGGGATCTCCGAGCCCGTGGGCTCGGCCAAAAATATGCCCATTTGAAACCGTATAAACGGGTTCAAGGTCGGTTTACCTTCCCGAAAGAGAGTCCGCCCTTCGGCGTAGCCTCGTTCGGGTTCCTTCCCGCCCGAAGGTAGAGAGTTCAACCGGTCAGCCGGTCGTCCGACTTCAGACTGAACTCAGGCCGACCGACATAGCGACTGACTTATTACTCTTACTACTCCTACTTATTATAGGTAGGAGAGTCTATTAACTATAGAATACGTGTGTTCCACTATATCACAATGGAATCATATGTAAAAAAAAAGTAATTATAATCTAGGCTCTACTTGTGTATCGAGCACTGTTTTTAAAGATAAAAACAAAAATACTAAAGTTCTTCGGATCATCAATCTAACAGTTCCTTCCTATTATATCAATACACACACACACACACACACACACACACACACACACACACACACATATATATATATATTCAGGCATGTGTTATTGAAAACTACGTAACGTTTCCATTTGATGATCTATTTTATCAGTTTTTCTCTTGCTTTCTCGCAAGGTTTTTAGTAGTTGGGTCTACGTTGTTGGTTTGAAAATATGTGGCTTATTGTTTTAGTTTTATAGATAATATTAGACGATATGGTTGGGTCAATTTATTGTTAACTAGCAGCATGGCCCAGCGTTGCCCGTGCTTGATTCAAAAATCGTACGACTCATGCAGATATCGCTATCACTTGAGAAAATATTTTTGCCCTTCCTTGCCTTTAAAGGAGTGCCCTTTGCCGTGCTGATGTTGCTACATGCCTTACTTCTTGCCTGTCTCCCACTGCGAATTTTTTTCTAAGCTCTATACTAAACATTAAATCTGTTACGAAAAAAGAACTAAACAAAATGAACACAAAACGATCAGCTTTAAAAAAGGACTCGTAACTGGAAAAACCGAATGAAAAAAGAATGTTAACAACAAATACTTTTTCACACCCAACCCAGTTCTGCGGATTCAGAATCAACGTTGAGTTTAAGCAAGCGAATGAGCCAATTGGAGTAAAGTGCCATATAGATTTCAATTTTTCCCACTTGTGACGAATGCAGCTATCGGTTTTTTTTTGCGTGCTAGCATGCTAGTTAACAATCGTGTCAGTCAGCTGTTGGCTCTCACGCTGGCCAATAGAATCTTCCTGCCTATTCGTGGCAGCCAGCTATAGGCTCTCACCTGGCCAGTGAAAATGGCCGCAAACCACATGAAAACTGCCGTAGAAGCATGAAAAATCGATTATTTCCACTATCGATGGGAGTTGGGAAATGCAAAGTCGGTCTTGGCCTTCCCGCTAACTTGGAGCATGTGCGTGTAAATTTGGGTGCAAATCCGTCGAAAACTGCAGCCGTGCATTCGTCACACACACACACACACACACACACACACACACACACACACACACACACACACACACACACACACACACATCCTGCCTTTTATAAATAGAGATAAGGAGGCGGTTGGTGTTTATCATTTGGAGGATTAGTTATTAAATATGTTAAAGATGTCTCTGGAAGTATTAAATACTATTTTTTTTATGTTGGGTTTTTGGTTTTTGAATAGGATGGCTTCCAGTATTTGTAGTCGTTTTTTTTTCAATTCTATTTATTGAGGATTTTGGTATTGTTAATTAATATTTTCCTTATGTCGCATGATTTGAATGGCTTACTAGTGGTGCTGTGTATCGTTACAAGATGATTTTTTTATAGAACTGGTGTCATTCAAGTGGTATGTGAGCCTACGTGAGTGTGTTGTGGTTGTGTGTTCAACATAAATAATTGGTATAACAACAAAAAAATCGGCTCTTCTGCACAAGCCTTCACCGCTGTAATGAAATCATATACGTAAACCGGCTGTCCGGTTTTAAGAACTGAGTCCCTGCAAAAGTATAAAAGAGTTTTTGAAATATTCTTGCCACGACGACCTTTCCAAAATCTGCAGAAATGACCAAACATGACTAGAATTTTTTCCGTACACACACACACACACACACACACACACACACACATATATATATATATATTGATAAAGGTGCAATTAATTTACAAATTCATGAATTATTCATACAAAAAACAAATACAAAGGTTAATGATTTAATTGGCGAGAAATCCATCATCGCGAACAATTCAAATAATATACAAAAACCTCGAACCTTTTTATGCATGAAAAGATCCTTGTTTTTATAAATTTAAGTTGCATAAGTTCATATTATTTTTACAAGCTTTCGTTTGTTCCTACAGACATCCTCAGGTATGGAATAGATTTTGTTCTTGTTTTTACTCTCAGTAATAAGAGGACAACGAAAATAGATGTACTGTAATCCGAAAAATGCTATTAGAAATGTGTTATTGCGTTGGAGCGTGCAGTTGCAACGCTGAGTTTGAATTTAAATTTATAAATATGTACTTTCTTATTTAAGCATTAAAATTAATTATTAGTGTAACAAAATGAAAGCCAATTTTTCTAACTCAAGAAAACGCGAAAACTCTCAGAAATCAACAACAACGGCATATGTCTAGAAAACCGGAAGTCAAAATAGCTACAATTGAAAGAAAAGAGGAAAAAGAAAAGAGAGAGAGAGAGAGAGAGAGAGAGAGAGAGAGAGAGAGAGGGGCTTAAAGAGTGAGTGGAAAGTGAAAAAAAAAACGACGAAAAGGACCAATAGCCACGACATTCTACACATATACACATACGGACAGACAGGCGCATGAGCGCGAATACACACACGTACACATACAATATGAAAAAAATTGCACCAACGAAAAGTTCATATCATATATAAAAATATAAAAATTTAGAATAATAACCAGTCAATTACTGATAACCCCTGACAAGTGGACTCAGGATGCTGAATGTAATATCAATCAGGTAAGAGACAAACCTTTTATTTGTATATATATATATATATATATATATATATATATATATATGTGTGTGTGTGTGTGTGTGTGTGTGTGTAGAGATCTTGTAATACTAAATTTATCCTGATATCACGAGATCAATACAAATTATCTTTGGACTCAACAACCATGAGAGATGCTCAAAACGGTGGCTTTTATCTATCAGAGACATTTAAAAGTACGGCGAAATATTAGCCAATATGTCCAGATGAATTGCTGCACATGCATTTTGAATTTCTTTTGTAAGGGCCGCCATTTTTTTTGCGACACTCAACATCCTTAAGAGTTCCTTATGGGTAAAAGTCTAAAAACTACGAAAGACGAGTTTTTCCTTTTCTGAAATGTGTATCAAAGTTTTGGGCGGATTATGTATATATCGAGATAGATAGATAGATAGATAGATAGATAGATAGATAGATAGATAGATAGATAGATAATGAGCTGATTATAATAGATAGATAGATAGATAGCTATGAATCGATAGATAGATAGATAGATAGATAGATACAGAGAAATAGATGGCTATGAATAGATAGATAGATAGATAGATAGATATAGCTATGAATAGATAGATAGATAGGTAGATAGATAGAGACAGATAAATAGATGGCTATGAATAGATAGATAGATAAATAGATAGATAGATGGCTATGAATAGATAGATATATAGATATGAACAAATTGATGGCTATTAACAGAAGTAAATATAGATACATATATACATATAGAGATAGACAGATAGATACAAACATAGATAGATAGATAGATAGATAGATAGATAGATAGATAGATACAGATAAATAGATGGCTATGAATAGACTTAGATAGATAGATAGATAGATAGATAGATAGATAGATAGGTATGAACAAATTGATGAATAGATGGCTATCAATAGACGTAGACATACAAATGCATATATATATATGAAGAGATAGACAGATACAATAGAAAAGCGATAGATAGATAGATAGATAGATAGATAGATAGATAGATAGATAGATTTTGGGAAATAGATATAGATGTATATAAGTATATATGACGGTGTGCCGAAATGTCACCTCTCAACTCGACTAAAAACGGAAGAGCCCGTAGCCTCGTGCTTAAAAGGTACACTTGAGACTCGGGTCCGAATCTTACCATGGTCGATTTCACAAGGAATTGACTCCTTGATTTTATCGGCCTGGGTGGGCGATTCTTGCTCGCCAGACAATTGGGAAGTGGCTCCAAAACCCTGCCCAAGCAGAGTGATAGAAACTGGGCAGAGAGAAATATTAGAAAACTGTCGATGATTGGTCTAGCACGAGGTAACAAGTCATCGTGACCGAGTGTTTGAGCGTACTAGACTAGTTCATACTGTTGATCTCTACAGATTAAGCACGCTCTCCCCCAAAAATTCATTCGGTTTCTATCTATCTATCTATCTATCTATCTATCTATCTATCTATCTATCTGTGTTCATGTCTATTTATCTATGTATCTATCTCATTCCCCGCATCATCTATTTAACTATCTCATTCTATCTATCTATCTATCTATCTATCTATCTATCTATCTATCTATCTCATTCGGGAAATATCTATCTATCTATTTATCGATCTATTTCAGACTTTTCATATCTATCTATATATTTCTCTCTCTCTCCCTCTCTATCTATCTATCTATCTATCTATCTCATTCGGGAAATATCTATCTATCTATTTATCGATCTATTTCAGACTTTTCATATCTATGTATATATTTTTCTCTCTCTCTCTCTCTATCTATCTATCTCATTCGGGTAATATCTATCTATCTATTTATCGATCTATTTCAGACTTTTCATATCTATCTATCTATCTATCTATCTATCTATCTATCTATCTATCTATCTACACCACTGCACGTATAGTACATAGTCATGAATATACTTTACCCCAAGAAGATGAAAATACTCACAAACATTTACTCCCATGTCAGTCTTTGCCTAATCCGAAATTCGAAAACAAATTCTATAATAAGTCAAGTAAAAACACCACCCAGTATCTGCCATTGCAAACATCAACAAACAAGATCCTGTTATAAATCATTAATTGTTTTTGTTGTCGAAATTCTTATTGTTGTCGGTGTTTGTTTTTGTCTTTTTCGCGACCGTTTCTTATAAAGAATAAGAAATACTGAATAATAGTTTTTTTTTCTTTTTGTTTTCTTTTAAATATTGAAAAATAAAACTTCAGTTTTTAGTTTAAGGCAAACAGAGCAAAAAAATAAAAAAATTAATTCAATTCGGTTCGTAATTATTTCGTTTGTTTTGTCTTTTGTCGTTTAATTGCTAGTTTTTCAACAATATGGTTCTTTTTTTCTGCCTTGCAGTTTCGTTGAACTTCTGTTTGTCGATGGCAAAAAGTCACTAAACTAAAACTTCAGAACAAAAGATACACACACACATACATATATATACACATACATACACACACACACACACACACACACACACACACACATATATATATATATATATATATATATATATATGTGTGTGTGTGTAAAAAAAAAATATATAAATACAAATAAATATATATATATAATTATTTATATATTATATATATGGTACTCATTAGAAAGCGCTCAATATCAGAGATAGAGCTAACATATTTGGTTGGATAGATGTGAGTTTGTGACCCTTTTTAGTTCAAGCTACCACCACTATAACTACATTCATGGTTTTATCATTCTCCCACCACCGTTACTAATCATTTCTACCAATTAGCAATTTCTACCAATTTAAAATAACTATTAGCTAACTATCATTGTCTCCAATCCCTTGAAACATTACTATCACATCATATCATATAGACCCGATATAAAATTGAACCACCCTCTCACCCAGCACATTGAATATTAAACATCATATAAATTAAACAATAAGGATTACAAATTTCTACCTGTTACATATACACAGTCACCAAAAACAAACAAATAACCAGCTTTAAATATAACAAATAAACACCCATTTTTTAAAAAAATTTAAAAATAAATATAAATAATAATAATTTTTACCCATCATAATTTTGCACAAACCCCACCACACGTATATACATACATGCGAGGAAATATTTTTCAGTGAAAAAATATACATAATATGACATGTATACATTCACGAGACACTCACGTGACATTTCCGCCACACTTCCAATGTTTAAATTTCAACATTTCAACATACAAATGCGTATGTATAGATATAACACCACCCGTATACATACATGTGTCATAGCTGAAACTGCCCACATATGTTTATATATGTATGAGTCCGGACGGACGACCAAGTGTGTATATGTGTCTGCATACATCAATGTTTGCGTTAGTACGATGAATGACAAAACGACGAAATTTCCCACACCACTTCCACAATAACACCAATACACGCAATCTACATAAACCCAAATTTTTAAAACATTAATCAGTTTGTCTGACGATCGTTAAAGCGTGAAACCCAGGGTCCCAAACTCCATCTATCAACAAATATATATATATATATATATATATATTCAGGTGTAAAGATAAGAACAAATGAGAATAATTCCACTATCCGTAGCATTTACTTTTAAAAATGGACTCAGTACAACATAGAGCTGAATATTATTTCTTATAAGAGATTAAAACAAAAACATCTTAAAAATCGCTACACAACGGCTTTTATGTTTCAGCACTCAAAATGTGCCTCCTCAGGCGATAGTAAATATGAAACACACCCACACATACACACCCAACCATATATATGTATATATATATATATATATAAATATAGGTAACTACACTCGTTTTAGAAAACCTTCGGTTTCTTGATTTGCTAATGATCAAATCAATTTCGAAGGAAAAAAAGGTTTAAAAAAAGAAAGAGCTAGGAAAATGAACGTCTGTCGAAAATAATCGTACAGCATACAGATCCAAAGCCCAAAGAAAAAAAAACCGATACGAGTAATCAACTAATTAAAAAAGTGCTCAATACAAAGTAGAGCAGACCTAGTCAAACCTAGAGAGCCAGACAAACCTACAAGGTTTCACCTAAGCGGATCGTCAGGGAAAGCTTACCCTGACGATCCGCTTACGTTTTCTCTAGGTTTTTATATATATATATATATATATATATATATATATATATATATATATATATATATATATATATATATGTGTGTGTGTGTGTGTACAAATAAAAGAAAGAACAGATGGATTAAAATCACAGTTCGTAACATTTACATTTTAAGAAAAAAAAAAGTGCCCAATACAAAATAGAGGAGAATATTATAATAATTCTATATATAAATTATTCTAATATTTTATATATATATATATATATATATATATATATATATATATATATATATATTATTCTAATATTTCTATTATAATAAATTACAATAAATCATTTATTTATTAAACAGTATATTTATTTATTATTATCTAATGGCCTGAATATTCAAGAAATATCCTGCCGAAGAGCGCATATATATATATATATATATATATATATATATATATATATATATATATATATATATATATTATGAATTAACTGATTTAAAAATTTGGTTCCATCGCTACACAGGAATTACCATGCTCAAATTACCATGTTCCTGTGTAGCGATGGCGCCATATTTCTAAATCAGTTAATTTATAATATTTATGTTCTGTAAATTTACAATGAGTACACTATTTACATTATTCGGATTATTGTCCTCATCTTTGTCACCATATTAATTACAACGTTTCGACCGTTGTGCGCTCCGGCTTTCTTCAGGTGGTTGGAATATCGAACTGACATCCATCAGACATGTCACGTGGAACTAGAACAGTCTACCCCAGTGTGCGAATAAAGGGTTCAGTTCGACATTCCAACCACCTGAAGAAGTACGGAGCGTACAACGGCCGAAACGTTGTAATAAATATGGCGACAATAGTCCGAATAATGTAAATAGCGTGCATCATACATTATCTCGTCGGACACAAGGTATAGCTTATTGCTTCTATTTTTTCTTATTGTTTTACTTTTTTCAAAAATAAACAATAAGCTATATCTTAATGCCCGACAGGTTGGGTATTTCAACTAATATATATATATATAAAAATATATATATATATATATATTTAAAGATATTTTGTAGGTACAAAATTTAATGATCGAAATAAAAGTATAACATTTAATATTACAAGACATATTAAACAATATTAAATAATAAAAAAAAAAACACAACAACAAGGGGGGGAAGCAACCGGTTTCGCTCCCGCTCTTCAGGCTTCCACGGGAGATTCAAAAAATTAAAACAGAAAAATGTACAATCAGAATAGGTGGAAAAGAAATATATATATATATACACATATATCTGTATATATGCAAGAAGGAACTAGAGGCAGATGACAGCGAGTCCCACAAACACTCATATATATATATATATATATATATATATATATATATATATATATATATATATATATATAATATATGAGACAATTTTTAAAACGTAATTTGATATTCGTCTCCGACGAAACAGTCATCAGGAAAAAGGATTTTATTTCAAGATATGACACTTATTGTTTATTGAACATATCAGAACAATAGTTTTCAAAATAATTTTATATATTTGCCATTTGGTCAGATTCTCGTCCAAATTCGAATTATATTGTTAGCAACGCTACACTTCGATGTCGAGCAGTCAGATAATGAGGGACCTTACTTACACTATTTATGTTCGGACTATTGTCCTCATCTTTGTTGAATAAACATCTAAAAAAAGCGCATATTCTTGACTAGGAGGATCTCCTTGGTAGGCCTAGCATAGAAATAAATACAATTCATGGACAGCAGCAGTCAAAACATGATAGCTAGCAGCAGCTGCAGAAGCCGTAGATACAGCTTAATCAGCAAATAGTTTAAGTTTTAAGTTCTAAATTTACTACAACAAATTGTCCTACGGGATAATGGCTTGTTTTGGTAATTTGGTGTCATAGTTGTGAGTACAATCCCTGGGTCTGGTAGTGTGAAATTGCACCCAGTGGTAATAAAATATCTCTAGACATGAGAAGTTGAACGCGAATAATCAACCCCGACTTTGCTACCTGTGGTAAGAATAGAGATCATCTGCCAATCGTTGGCCATCTTGAGTTTTCGCGGTGTACCCGTATACCGCTATACCATCAGCATAGATAATCACAAATGATTGGAGTATATTTATGAAAGAGGGTTGGTAAAATTTAAAAAAAAATATACGGCAAAAAAGAAGGAAAAATACATTCTTTTTTTAAAAAGTTTCAATCAATAAAAGACTCGAGAGCCTATCAAGACAGAGTTTTCAATAAAAGTCTCGAGAGCCTCTCAAGATAGAGGTTTCAATAAAAGACTCGAGCGCCTCTCAAGAGAGAGCTGGGTTGTTCTGTGGACGCAAGAGGAGAAAACAATTGCAGATTATTAGAATATCTTGGCTAGATAACAATTGTCTCTAGACTTGAGGAGGTTATGATGATAATGATTTACTGATACAAGACCTACTAATTCACCCGTAGCTGGGGGAGAAAAGTGGATTTATACTTTTCTCAAGGTTATTTGCACGTTAGGGAATAATAGTCCTAAGTAAATAACCACACTGGAATTGGAACTCTGATTTCAAATTCCGAGCCATTATGCATTACACCACCCTCACACCCGTGCTTACTGCATCCGGTATTCCCAGATAGGTACAGCTCCTGGTATTCCCAAGCGGTCCCCCATCTAGGTACTGACCAGGCTGGACTTTGCTTAATTTCGGTGATCGTACAAGATCCGGTGTTTCAACGTGATATGGTCGTAAGCCAAATGAATAACGTGAATAGAGATTTCCCTCTACCTATTTAATCAGGTTGTGACACAACGTCGGTTTTTGACGTGGGGACCAGAGTGTTTCCATTAGGACCGCTGGTCGAGGCTGGTCTTAGCTGCTCAGAGCTTGCCCAAACCGGTCAGAGCAGGTCTAAGCTAGTCATAGCTAGTCTCAGCTGGTCATAGCCTGTCCAAGTTAGTTATAGTCGGTCTAAGATAGTCTTAGCCGTGATACCTACCCGGGACATGCCACGTAAGTAGAGATTTACTTGATCCCCCACTCCTACTGAGTCAGGTTGTGACACAAGCTCAGTTTTTAACGTAGGGACCCGAGTATTACACTCGGGCCACTGGTTCAAGCTGGTCTTAGTTGATCATAGCTACTCCAAGCTGGTCAGAGCTGGTCTAAGCTAGTCATAGCTGGTCTTGGCTTGTCATAGTTGGTCCAAGCTGGTCAGAGCCGGTCCAAGCTAGTCGTAGCTGTGATAACACCAGCACAGGGACGGAACCCTGTGCCAGGTAAGTAGATATTTACTTGACCCCCTCACTGGGTGACACAAGGTCAGTTTTTAACGTAAGGACCCGAGTGGTTTCACTCAGGCCGCTGGTCCAAGCTGATCTTAGCTGGTCATAGAATGTCCAAACCGCTCAGAGCAGGTCTAAGCTAGTCATAGCTAGTCTTAGCTGGTCATAGACTGACCAAGCTGGTCAGAACCGGTCTAAGCTAGTCTTGGACGTGATACCTACCCAGGACGTGCCAGGTAAGTAGAGATTTACTTGACCCCCGCACTGAGTCAGGTTGTGACACAAGGTCAGTTTTTAACGTGGGGACCCGAGGGTTTTCACTCGGGCCGCTGGTCTAAGCTGGTCTTAGCTGATCATAGCTTGTCCAAGCTAGTCAGAGCCGGTCAGAGCTGGTCTAAGCTAGTCGTAGCCGTGATACCACCAGCACAGGGATGGAGCCCCGTGCCAGGTAAATTAATATGTAGAGCAATTGTTTTAATGAACCTTTTAGACATTACCTTATGAAGTTTATAGACATTACCTTAATGAGAATTATAGCCATTACCTTCTTGAACCTTATAGCCATTATCTTATTAATATGGATATTTACTTGACCCCCCCCCCACTGAGTCAGGTGGTGACACAAGGTCAGTTTTTAATGTGGAGACACGAGTGTTTTCACTCGGGCCGCTGGTCATATCTTGTCATAGCTTGTCCAAACTGGTCAGAGCTGGTCTAAGCTAGTCGTAGCAGTGATACCTCCAGCACAAGGTAAGTATCTAAAAAATAAAGAGAATATAATATTAAACATATAAAAAGGGTATTGATCACTAGACATAACCCGTGGAAATTTCAAGGTTTTTCGATTTTAATTTTTACATAAATGTTAATAAGATAATGATAAGTTCTACGATAATAAAATAACCGTAGAAGTCCCCATATCGTCTCGTTAAATATTTGAGCTTAATATCTTAGACAGATCATTCAAATGGAAGGAGTTTTACGAATTTTACGCATTATAAACTCTTGATCAATTATTTATTTACTACTTTTAGCAAAAGGGCTTGTACACAGTGTCTCCATTAAGAACTGAACCCACTATTAATAATCTGCGAGAATAGTGTGTTAGGTTTTATATCACACAGAGAAGAAAGCGAATGTATTTTGTTCTGATATGAACTTCAGACCGAGAGCGAAGTAGGCAAGTGACATAACCCCGACACCAGCGAGCGATGGTCAGAGACAATGAAAGCGTCAGTCAGTCAAGAGAGGAGAAAAGACAGAGAAGAGAGAGAGAGAGAGAGAGCATGTGTGTTAAAAACGTAATTCACTGTGTGCGTAACGAGTTTAATATAAAGAGAAAGCCAACCGGTTATTCACATCAAATTTGGAGGGGGAAAAATGAGTCAGAGGAAAGTTTGAGGCTTTCATTGTTCTTCTTTGTTTAGACCCGTGGCATTGAAACTGAAGAATATATAAATTGTAAAATTAAACATAATAGAAAGTATACAATGAGAAGCAACACACACACACACACACACACACACACACACACACACACACACACACACACACACACACACACACACACACACATATATATATACATATATATGTGTGTGTGTATATATATATATATATGTGTTTGTATATATATGTACAAATAGATATATATGTCTATATATATATGTGTGTATGTCTGTATATATATATATATATATATATATATATATATACAGACACACACATATATATATATATATATATATATATATATACAGACACACACACATATATATATATATATATATATATATATATATATATATATATATTGAGAGTATGCATATCGAACTGAACACGCCTCAGGTCATCTTCGGATTATACCTATAAACAATCTATCTGATATTGTATACTCTTTACCGAAATATATATATATATATATTTACCGATACATCATAACCTATATATATATATATATATATATATATATATATATATATATATATACAAAATAATACATACATATACATACATATATACGTATATATAATATCGCACACTATATATATATATATATATATATAGATATGACTAAAGAATTAATGAATTTCATTTTTTTAGCCGACGTTTACTACTTCAGATCTTATTATTATCGAATTCCCGTATTTGAATAGACGCTGGCAGCAAACATTCTGCTAAACAATTTGGATTTTTTTTCGAGGGACAATCCAAAGACAAATAAAATCGATGTACTTGTTTTGATTGAGTGATATGTTTCTTACGGTTTATCAACCATTTGCAGGTTATTTAAAGCCAGAAAATTTCTTAGATTGCAAGATGTTTTTAAATTTTGGGGGAAATAATAATGATTTAGTGATAAAGTCTCACTAATTAACCCATAGTTGTGGGAGAAGAAATGAATTCATATAATTTCCAAAGATATTTAAACTCGACTCACCTGACAGCAATTTCGGGCCATTATCCATTACACCACTCGCACATCCAAGCTTACAGCAAATGCTATTCCCAAGTGGTCACCCATCTAGATAAAAGTACAGGGATTCCCAAGTGGTCACCCATCTAATTACAGGTCCTGCTATTCGCAACTAGTCAGCCATTAGCGATAAAACTCGTGGTATTCCCAAGCGGTAACCCACCTAAATACAGGACCGGGTATTATCAGGCAGTCACCCATTAGGGATACAGCTCCTGGTATTCTCAAGCGGTCACCCATCTAAATACAAGTCCTGGTATTCTCAGGCAGTCACCCAATAAGGATACAGATCCTGGTATTCCTAAGCTGTCACCCATCTAAATACAGGTCCTGGTATTCTCAAGCAGTCCCCCATTAGGGATAAAACTCGTGGTATTCCTAAACGTCAATTAGATACAGCACCTGTCATTCTCAAGCGGTCAATTATCTAGATACAACGGACACCCATCTAGCTGCAGGTATAGGGATTTCCAAGCGGTCACCCATCTGGACACAGTTCCTTGTATTCTCAAGCACTCACCCATTCAGATACGGCTCCTGGTATTCTCAAGCAGTCACTTATCTAGATACAGTTACTGAGATTTCCAGGCGTTAACCCATTGACCGGGATCAACATTGCTTAACTTCGGTGATTGTACGAGAACCTATTTCAACGTGATATGACCGTTAACTATTCAAGTATCGTATTTGAAATCTGTAATTTCTGTCAAAATAAAAGATCTTTTTGGGGGGATAAAAACAATTGCTTTTTGACTGAAAAAAAAAGATAAGTTGAAAAGTTTATGACCAAGTATTTTTTGCATGCGTTTTTTCCCCCAGCATCTCTATGTCTGAGATGCTCTAGCATCCACCATATTACATTAACGAAAATGCAGTTACTTGTTTTCTGGCCATCAAAGATCATGATATCTCCTGAGAAAGGCCTACTGCTAATCAATCTTGATTTGGGGGCACAATTAACAAATATAATTAATTTACCATGGGGGTCGAAATGTTTTGCACGCCATCTTACATAGATAGAGAGATAAAACGGAAGTGACTCACATAGATAGATAGATAGAAAGATTCAAGTGAATTTTAGCTTATATCTGTTTTTATTAGATATATTTGCAATAGGTTAAAAAACCGCCCTATCATACAAATCCCTTTACATACAACTCTCTCTCTCTTTCGTTTTTTCTCTCTCTCTCTCTATCACACACACACACACACACACACACACACACACACACACACACACACATATATATATATATATATATAATTATTTATTCGAAAATTATAACAGCAATGTGTTATAAAATCACTACAAAATAGCCATTTTATTCCAACACTTCTGTTGTTTTAACTAAGCTTTATTCTACATTCAACACCATCACTTGATAAGACACAAGAGGTGTTGAAACAAAATGACTATTTTTGTAGTGATTTTATAACTTATTTATGTTACATTTTTCGAATAAATAATTATATTTGCTCTACTCTGTACTGAGCACTCCCTTAAGAATAGTATTTGTTGTTTATTGAATTTATTCCGTATACAACAAATATATATATATATATATATATATATATATATATATATATATATATATATATATATATATATATATATATATATTATGAAATGGACTGTATTCGACAATTATTTTAATATATTTTCTGTTTATTCATTATTTTTATCGATATAATTATTTAAGTAAAGGTTCTGTTTATAATAAAAAGTATTAACTACATTTACCGGACTGAATGTCCGAGACATTTCATAAAAAATATGTCTACCCCGACAGGAATCGAATATATTATACAGTATCCTGTAGAATACAGGTTCGATTCCTGTCAGAGGAGACATATTTTTTATGAAATTTCTCAGGCATTCAGGCCGGTAAATGTAGATAATACTCTTTATTATATACAGAGCATTTACTTAAATAATTGTATCTATAAAAATAACGTATAGACAGAATATATATATATATATATATATATATATATATATATATATATATATATGCTAACTTAAAACCCATCGAGTGGCATTTGAGCTAGCTCCGGCGGAGGTCCTTTGATTGGGCCTACGGTTTGTTCAGAAGCTTGAGAGTCCCCAAATCATTGCATATTCTCAGCATTGGAAGATCTGGCTGCCGTTTGATATGGGTCTTCATTTGTACGGGACTTGCTTTTCCTCGCAGTAGACTTAGCTCTTTTGATTGCAGTTTAGTCCTCTATTGTCAGAGATTTCTTTTTGCCAGGCATACTGCTTCCGTATGCGATAGGCAACAATAAACTCCCGAAGAAGTTTAAATTGATCGCTTCATTTAAGTATTGCATTGTCATTTAATCTTAACTTTTAAAAGTTCAACAATAATTCTTACACCGTCACTTAACTGAAAGACAATTTGATGGACGTAGGTCCTTACTTTCCGTACAAACAATTATTTTTATTTCATATATGACTTTCGCTGGATTTCGCAATCAATTTCGATTATTCTTTATTCCTAATTTATTTCCAAGTTATAAAAATTGTCGATATTTATGAGGTGAGGTATTATGTACCCTATTTAGATTTTTGGGACTATCCCCATCTTTGTTACCATATTTCTCACACCGTTTCAGCCGTTGTACGCTCCGGCCTTCTTCAGGTGGTTGGAATGTCGAGCTGAATCCTTTATTTCACTCGCTGGGGTAGACTGTTCTAGTTCCACGTGCCATGCCTAATTGATGTCAGTTATTCCCTGTTAATTCTCCTCTCCAATTTCTCCACTGCCTTACCCAGGTATTGAACTCACACTCTTTGGGTCGTGTCACTGGATCTAACTAACGCCTTTATCCACTGTGCCATGTGAGGACATCTGAGGACATCTGTGTATGAATTTCTGGAACTTATAAACCTAATGTCTTCAGTATTCATTTTTTACCAGTGCTCATATTACAATTTTTGCTGTTATCATGGCATTTTTTTTTTTTTTTACCAGAGGTCACATTGTAATTTTCGTTGGTATTATTGCCTTTCTCTTGCACTACTTATTACTGGTTATCATATTGTATTTCATTTCTATGCTTGATCGGCTCAGGTGATTTTTGTGTCCTAGCATATGTGATGATTCCTTAAGTTTACGAATTTTCCCATGAAGTTCTCAGTCTATGATTTCAACCTGATCCCACAAAGGGCGGTGATCTCTCTTTTCGCTTCATATGTGGTCAGCCACGCCTGATTTTCCACTTCGCCTCGTGTTACAGCTTTTTGGTGTTCTTGAAGCCTTACCTGTCTCTCCTTTATATTCCTTTCCGCAGCTGCATGGGATAGTGTACACACAGTCTTTAGTCATGTTCTGCTCAAGTCAAGCATCACAAAACTGGAGAGGTTGGCAATCAGGTCCCTACAGAGGAACGAATGCATAATCATACTACCGGCTGGCAAAGGCAATGTAACTGTAATGATGGACAAATCTGATTACGCAGGTAAGCTGGAAGACCTCATTAACAATAGTAGCTACAGCAAAGTAAAAGGGATCCTACAATGAAAACGGAACGCAAGCTTTCACGGATACTAATCAAGAACAAGGATCACTTCGCACCTAAGATGTATTGGCAGTTATCGCAGTGTTACACTCACATATACGGTCTCCCTAAGATTCACAAAGACGGTATTCCGCTAAGGCCGATTGTTAGTTGCCAACGCTCTGTGTGTCACCCTCTGAGTCGCTTCCTTGTAGATATAATTGACCCATTGATCGGAAGTCACCTACATATGTCCGAAACTCCGCCCATTTCGTGGAAATAATCAAAGATGCCCCCATCCTATCCAACCAGATGGTGAGCTTGGACGTGGTTAGTTTGTTCACCAAGGTGTCCACGGAGGAGGCACTCTCAGTAGTCAGAGACAGATTGGCCTCTGACTAATCCCGAGCAGAACGGACCAGTATTCCAATAGGTAATCTGATGGAGATGTTGACTTTCTGTACACAAACAAACTTCGGAATGGGATCACACATATATCGACAAGATGAGGGTTTAGCAATGGGCTCGCCATTATCACCAGCAAATGGTGAATATATACATGGAATAACTTGAGGAAATGGCATTAGAATCTATATCTGTAAGGCCAACTTTATGGTTAAGATAAGTAGATGACATCTTCGTACTCTGACCACACCAGGAAGATGTCCAGATTCTACTGGACCATGTGGACTCAATAAGACCGTCTGTGCAGTCCACGATGGAGGAAGAGAGTAACAACACCCCCCCATCTGGGTGTTCTAATATCCCGAACAGAGCATGATGTGTTCGGCTACGGCCTCTAAAGTGAAGTTGAAAACACGGACAATTTTATTTTGAAACACTGTAACTTGGGAACAGTAATTTTACGTTTGAACATGAGCAATTGAAAGTTAGAGAGTTGTGTCCCTTAACTGCTTTTATCAGTAGAAGCCAGCATGGCGGAATCTGAAAACAGTAACAGTAATGAAAACTATCTGGTTTGGAGCTGCAGAGTCTTCACTTTACAGTCTTAATGACGGGTGATGAATTATTTTCAACCCTACAACCCCTTTCCCCATATTCGAAACGTTACAAGTTACTTTATCGCTATTTCCGCAGAAAATGTTCCGACGAGCTATATTCTCTAGCATCACCAGTTCAGACATTGACAGCTAGGACTCACCATGCCATTTACAGAGAGGCGAATTCTCTTAGTAAGAAGAAAGTTGCTACCGGTAACTTTTCCTCAAAGCTGCTCCCGAAAGGATGCTTCCACGCACACTACAATCTTAACCTCTTCAAGTCAAAGGCCAAATCTTTACATAATATACCTCATAATCTGCTCTTACTTCAACTTTATTCTGTAACGCTCTACCTTGAAGACCTTTTAAGGTTTGTTTTGAGTGAATGTCTAATAATAATAATAATAAAAAAAGAAACAGTATTTTTGTTTGAAAACGTAATTATTTACAATCACTACATTCGAACAGAAGCATATCATCTAAATAATAATCTTCGATCTCCGAACCCATGAAAGCGCCATAGAAAGAATTTCTATCTTTCGCTGATAAACAGCTTGAAGCTGAAATGGTCTTACATGGATTCGATTAA
>CAHIKZ030004531.1:1152500-1155000 GCA_903632075.3 Acanthosepion pharaonis
ACAAATGACGTCATATATTAAGAATTGGAAAAACTCCGACAATTTATTAAAGACATTTTTATGTTTAACATTCTTTTTATAGATACAAGTATTTAAGTAAATGCTCTGTTTATAATAAACAGTATTAAATAACATAAGGCTAAGGCACGTCAGCGTCAAAGGACGAAGGTTTTCTATGAAAATTTCTCGGACATTCAGGCCGGTAAATGTTATTTAATACTGTTTATTATAAACAGAGCATTTACTTAAATACTTGTATCTATAAAAAGAATGTTAAACATAAAAATGTCTTTAATATATCTCTATATATATATATATATATAGATAGATAGATAGATAGATTAATTTTTATGCATTTGTCAGAGATAAGCTAGATTCATGAATAATGGATCCGTAGAAAAATGGTGACTTAATGTAGTTTTTTAAACGTGTGTTAATAGTTGGTAAGTATTGCTATAAATATATTTTCATATTTTCTCTTTAAAGGGTTATGTTATTTTTTTTTTGATAATACTGACGTTGTTGAATTTAAAGTTACGTTGTTGCGGTGTAATAGGAGAGAATTTGAATATTTATCTAAACGCAAATCGCTTTTGTGTTCCTGGATGCGGTTCTTTAGATCACGTAGATTGGGGAGACTTCACGTGATTTAAAGAACCGCTATGAGACATTATTAAACTGTGAATAGGGTTTTTGTCAAAGCATTTTTTAGAAAAAAATCAGCTTATTCAAATTTGGTCTGCGAAATTGAACGAAACGTAGAGTTTGTAAATATCGACAGCAAATGAAGAGTAAGCATGGAGAAGAAAAAAGAAAAGAAGAAGAAAGAGTAGAAAGAAATCAAGAAAGAGAAAAAGAAGAAGAAAACGAAGAAGAAACAAAAGAAGAAGAAACAAAAAGAATAACAAGAACGTGGAAAAGAAGAAGAAGAAAAAGAAGAATAAAAAGACGAAGAAGGAGGAAAACAAAAAGAAGAAGCAAAAAGAACGTGTAGAAGAAGAAAGGGACGAAGAAGAAAGAAAACAAGAGAAAAAGAAGGAAAAAACGAAAAAGGAGGAAAAGAAGAAGAAACCAAAAGAATAACAAGGACGTAGAGAAGAAGAAAAAGAAGAAAAAGACGAAGAAGAAGAAGAAGAAGAAGAAGAGGAAATAAAAAGAATAACAAGAACGTGTAGAAGAAGAAGAAGAAAAAGAAGAAGAAATAGAAGTAAAAGAAGAAAAAAGAAGAAGGGAAAGAAGAAATAGAAAAAGAAGGGAAAGAAGAAATAGAAAAAGGAGAAGGGAAAGAAGAAATAGAAAAAGTAGCAGAAACAAAAAAGAATAACGTGAAGAAGAAGAAGATGACGAAGAAGAAGAAAAAGAAGAATAAAAAGACGAAGATGGAGGAAAAGAAGAAGAAGCAAAAAGAACGCGTAGAAGAAGAAAAGGACGAAGAAGAAGGAAAAAAAGAAAGAGGAAAAAAGAAGAAAACAGACGAAGAAGAAGAAAAAGAAGAAGAAACAAAAAGAATAACAAGAACGTGGAGAAGAAGAAAAAGACGAAGAAGAAGGAAAAGAAGAAGAAGAAACAAAAAGAATAATAAGAACGTGTAGAAGAAGAAGAAAAAGAAGAAGGGAAAGAAGAAATAGAAAAAAGAAGACGGCGAAGAAGAAGAAAATGAATAAAAAGACGAAGAAGGAGGAAAAGAAGAAAAAGAAGCGAAGAAGGAGGAAAAGAAGAAGCAAAAAGAACGTGTAGAAGAAGAAAAGGACGAAGAAGAAGGAAAAAAGAAAGAGAAAAAGAAGAAAAAAGACGAAGAAGAAGGAAAAGAAGAACAAACAAAAAGAATAACAAGAACGTGTAGAAGAAGAAGAAAAAGAAGAAGAAAAAGAAGAAGAAAAAGTAGCAAAAACATAAAGAATAACGTGAAGAAGAAGAAGGAAAAAGAAGAAACAAAGAGAATTACAAGAATGTGAAGAAGAAGAAGAAAAAGAAGGAAAAGAAGAAACAGAAGAAGAAGGGAAAGAAGAAAAGGAAAAAGTGTAACGGAAAGGAACATCCTAAAAGCGATAACATCAACAAAACAAATACTGTGAGGTCAGCCTGTTGCAAACACATTCAAATATATATAAAGTTTACAAATATTACAGATGTAATTGATTTGTACTACTTCTGTCCCATAATAAATATTACAATAATGTTTGGAATCCTTACGTAAATGTAACAACAATTATAGGACAAAAGTAGCAACATCAAAATATCAGTGTCTTAATAAGAACTGTTATATTTAAAGTGCATCAACTACTTTCGGACAGAGAAAATAATATATTTCTATTTCTACCCCCAAATAATTGTCCCATTTTGTGTAAGAAATGTATAAGCAAATGGAATAAATATTTTCTGACAGATGAATCATGCTACTTCTGTCACAAAATCATTGTTACCGAAAACATAAAATCCATATACAAATGTAACAAATATTATAGGATATATGCGGGACTATAGGACTACTGCTGTTCCA